>CAUYSK010002954.1:0-81204 GCA_963575035.1 Avahi laniger
AGCTGAATAGTACTCCATGGTATACATATACCACAGTTTATTAATCCACTCATATATTGATGGACACTTGGGCTGTTTCCACATCTTTGCAATTGTGAATTGTGCTGCTATGAACATTCGAGTGCAGGTGTCTTTTTCATAGAGCGACTTTTGCTCTTTTAGGTAGATGCCCAGTAACGGGATTGCTGGGTCAAATGATAATTCTACTTGTATCTCATTGAGGTATCTCCATATTGCTTTCCACAGAGGTTGCACTAATTTGCAGTCCCACCATCTTTTTTTAATTTTTTAAAATCCGGAAATATAAAGTAGGAATTAAGTTCATAGGTTCAGATCCTGGTTCTGCCTTTTATTAGCTGTGTGACCTTGGCATGGTACTTAATGTCTCCATGTTTCAGTTTTTACTCTTTAAATGAGGATATGAGTGGCACATATTTTAAAGTATTACTTTGAAGATTGGGTGGGTTAAAATCCATAAAGCACTTAGACTGCTGCCTCATTAAATGTTAGTCGTATTATAATTGTGATTATTAATCTATTATGTTTCTTTGTTGTAAAGTGACTCTCCACACCTCCAGCTCAGTACATTGCAGCTTTCTATCATGTTATTTTGATCTGGAATCTAAAATAAGAATCCAGACCTTGCTTTATAGATGTTTTGCAATACCCTTGCCCAAGAAAAACATTTCACATTCTTAGAGTTCACACCCTTTGAATCGAAGGCAGAGTTTGGTCTTCAGACTAATAACTAAGGACAGAAGCAGCCCACACAAACTGTGCTATAAGATAGAGAAATTTGCTTTTCTCTGCTGCTTTGCCACATTTCTGTTTTAATGAAAAGTTATAAAAGATCCAACATCCTCAACCTAAATAATATTAGGTCACTGTTTTTTTGCCTAACGGGAGGAAGGAATGACTTGAAACCACTTGCCACCTTCCTAATCTCTGTGTACATTCCACAACATTTTTTTAACCCTAACTCTCCTGGTTGGATACGAAACTGCCTCTAGATCCAATAAATTTAAGAATATGAATCTAAAATGCAAGCAGTTTAAACTCACGCAGTTCCCATTTCTCTTTTCAGTTGAACGTTTCTTTTGCTGAGCCACACTGATTTACCTCACTCTCCTCAGGAGCCTTAAGGCAATTTATAAATTAAAACCGCAGAATATCGAGATCACTGCACACGGTACAAATAAGCAAGTCCCCTCTGCTGCCATACTAACATCCCAGCTGCTATTGACATTTCATGCTGAGAAGTAAACACTGGAACTTAATTAGTCCAGGCCTGGAGGAACCCTCCTTTCCCAATAACTAGAGTCTGGCTCAGATTAGAGGCTCAGGTGTTGGTTGTGTAAATGTGAATTATTGTGGATTGTGGATTCATTCTAATTTATTTTCTCTTCCAGTGTTCACTCATGATGTCTCTATCCCTGAGTCCTTTCCATATGATACCCCAGATTCATCATGGTGTGGCTTTTTTCTGGCTGATGACAATTCATCAGTAAAGAATTCCTGATCTTTTTGCATGCTGCTTTATATTGCCCATCAATCTTAAAATGAGTCATCTTTGTCTCTTTCATTTTGACAAACAGCTCAATATTTTGGGCTGAGTTTTTGGGTTTTTTTGGGGTTTTTTGTTTTGCTTTTTATTGGTTTGTTTTTGGGCATGCTCTTTCTAATCTCAGTCGATTCAACATTCTTGTCATCCAGGAAAGGGATTATGCTAATAGTATAATTATTTTCATTAACTTTTATTTTTCTTACCATACATTCTGGATAATTTAAAAAATTTATTTGCCATCAAATTCCACATCTTGCAAGGAAATTAACTGGATTTCTAGCCAACAATCTGATCAGAAGATCCTTGGGTTATATTTTCTCCCCTTCAAATATAGTGTGTGTGTGTGTGTGTGTGTGTAGTATATATCTATATATAAAACTGAATAAATGTAAACCAATAATTAGCTGGTGCTATAGACTGTATGGTTGTGTCCCACCAAAATGCGTATGTTTATGTCCTAATCTCTAATGTGGTGGTATTAGGAGATGGGCCTTTGGAAGGTGTATTACTCAGAGTTTTCCAGAAAGATAGAACCGATAAGATAGATAGATGAGAGGGGATTTATTAGGGAATTTGGCTGATGCAATAAGGAAGGCTGAGAAGTCCCACAATAGGCCATCTGCAAGCTGAACACCCAGGGAAACCAGTAGCATGGCTCAGTCCAAGTCCAGATGCCTCAGAACCAGGGAAGCTGATAGCGTAACTCTCAGTCTGAGGCCTAAGGCCTGAGAACTCAGAAGGCCTCTCATGTAAGTCCCAAAGTCCAAAGGCCAGAAAACCTGGAGTTCTGATGTCCAAGGCCAGGAATAGAATGGTGTCCTAGATCCCAGAAGGAAGGAGAGCAAATTTGCCTTTCCTCAGCCTTTTTGTTCTGTCCAGGCCCCCAGCCTACTGGACGATGCCCACCCTGAGGGCAGATCTTCCCTGCTCAGTCTCATGTGCCAATCTCCTCAGAAACACCCTCACAGCCACCTAGGAATAATGCTTTACCAGCCATCTAGGTATCCGTTAATCCAGTCAAGTTGACTCCTAAAATTAATCATCATAGAAGGTGATTAGGTCATAAGGGTGGAGTCCTCATGAATGGGATTAGAGCTTTTATAAAAGAGAGCTTCATTGCCTCTCTGCCATGGGAGGACACAGCAAGAAGGTGTCGTCTATAAATTAGGAAGCAGGCCCTCACCACCCACTAAATCTCCTAGCACCGTGATCTTGGACTTTGCAGATTCCAGAACTGTAAGAAATAAATTTCTGTGTTTATAAGTCACTCAATCTGTGATACTCAGTTATGGCAGCCTGAGCAGAGAACGACACCTGGATAAACAGAAATATTAAAATGGGCATTCAGTCAGACTGAATAACTGAGTATTAAGCAAATGGAGTTGTATTAACTGATCTTCCTGCCATAGAAAATACCCGATAACAATAGCAATAGCCGTCATTTATTGGGTGCTCATTATTTGCCAGGCATTATGCTAAACACTTTACATTCAATATCTCATTTAATCCTCTCAACAATCCTATGATGTGGCTACTATTATTTTATAAAACAGAAAACTCAACAATAGAGAGATTAGGTAACTCATCCAAGGTTACACACCTAATAGAATCAGGATTTACACCTATGTTTCTTTGACTTAAACCTCTGCCCATAACACCATGTTATGAGTTGTGTTGCCTCTACTCCTATTGAATGATGTTTGAAGGCCTAAGTTAGGGTCACAGCTTTGCTTGTCATATCCCAGACTCAGTTAGTTAGTTAGTTAGTTAGTTATGAGACAGGGTCTCATTCTGTCAACTGGGCTAGAGTGCAATGGTGTGGTCATAGCTTGCTGAAATGTCAAACTCCTGGGCTCAAGCCATTCTCCTGACTCAGCCTCCCAAGTAGCTGGGACTTTAGGTGTGTGCCACCACACTCAGCTATATTTTAAATTTTTTTTGTAGAGATGGGGTCTCACTATGTCACCCAGGCTAGTCTTGTATTCCTGGCCTCAAGCAATCCTCCTGCCTCAGCCTTCCAAAGAGCTAGGATTACAGGTGTAAGCCACCACATACATCCTGGACTCAGTAATTCTTGATGTAGTCGTACAACTTTTAGAAAATCCTTCCCTGAATTATAAAATATGCCACTAGGACGGGTAAAACAGTGGGAACTGATGACATTCAATTCTATTTCATTCAATTCAACAAATATTTCTTGAGGGCCTGTGGTGTGTAAGATCTAAAGCTGGTTATTGCAAAAGATACCGAGATATTTGAATAATATAATGAATTCATCTAGATACCTCATAGAATCTGGTCATCTAAATAAAAATTAAGTTTTTATATGAAAAAGAAACAAAATAGGCAAATTTGGATGTAGAGAAATGTGTTCTCCGGAATGTCTTTCTGCAGACTCTCTTGGCTGGTAATGCCTTAGGACTGAGGCAGTGCGACATGAGTGTGCACCCAGCTGGCTTCAGAGGCAGTGAGAATGAGCTGAGGACAGGAACGTTGGCCTTGAAATAGTAACAGACCAGTGCTGGGCTCTCTGCTTCTGAGGGCTGAGAGTGCCACTTCAGGACACCCACCTTGGCTGGGGGGGAGAAAAGTGTACCAGGATTCCCATGGGGTGGACAAGACTGGGGAGAGGAGCAGCATCATGTTCCTTTTGGTGCTGGAGTGGAGGCTCAGGTGTTGGCTGTGTGAATGTGAATTACCCAAGCTCACTGCGTCTGTTAGCAATGACTCTCCACGAGTGATAATGAAATATAAGCTAAAAAAAATCAGTGATGAAATCTTGTGAACCCAGAAAACTGAATACCTGCATTGATCTGGAAAGTCATTTGCAAATGGCTTGATGTATCATCAATAGAAGACACTGTTAATGAGTTAAAATTATGGTTGACAAATAGACTTTAGAAAAGTACAAATAAGTCTTTAAAATAACCTTAGCATTCAAACATATGCAGCAACAGATTTATTGAAAAACATTAAGTCAGGTGGAGATAACTTTATTCAGTTCCATGTCTCATAGATATTTTGGAAGAAACTATAAACCCCCCAGAAAGATAATAAATTTGACTCCACCTCCTATTTAAAAAGTTCTGTGCTTTACATAATACATATAAGGGACTGATGCATGAGACAAAATGTTGCTATTTATTTGAGCATTCTCCAAAAAGCTATATTTAAGAGTCAGAGGGCCAGGCATGGTGGCTCACACCTGTAATCCTAGCACTCTGGGAGGCTTATGCAGGAGGATTGCTTGAGCTCAAGAGCTCGAGACCAGCCTGAGCAAGAGCAAGGCTGGTCTATTTCTACTAAAAATAGAAAAATTAGACAGTTGCAGTGGTGCACGCCAGTAGTCCAAGCTACTCGGGAGGCTGAGATGAGAGGATCTCTTGACCCCAGGAGTTTGAGGTCGCAGTGAGCTGTGATGACGCCACTGCACTCTAGCCTGGGCGACAGAGACTCTGTCTCAAAAGAAAAAAAAAAAAAGAATCAGGATTAACCTGACCTATTAGTTAAATTTGTCCAACTTGTCCAAAAGAGATTTGTTCAGTAGACATGAGAAAAAGTTGTGTTAAGAGGGAAGAGAAGGAATTGACAGGAAATGGAGAAATAGAAATGAAAGCTGTTTGAATATTTAAATCCTAGGAAAATACTAATTTAAGACACAGATTACTTATGACCTGGCACTTTGATGAAAACCATTCAACAAATACATGCACTTTATCTGGCTGGATAACAGTTACCCTCCTTTTATTTCTTAAGTTTCCCTGCATTTGCATAAGTGCCTGCACACTTTATCTTCCTGACTCCATCTGTAAAATTTCCAGCAAACTTGCCATCTAACATGTCACTCCACAGGATCAATTCTAGGGCAAGTGTAGTCACAGGCAAATTTCATGTTCCACCTCAATTCATCAGAAAATATGATAATCAGTTGCTTTCATATAAAACTGAGTCTGTACAGGTACATAAAGCTTTTTAAATTTTTTCTTTTTTAGTAGCCTTTATATTATTAGACAACAGAAACTCTGGGCTCCCATGCTGGGGTAACCACTGTTAAATGATGACTGTTTGTGATTATATGTGACAAAGCCAGCAAGCATGGTGCACTGTCAAGACCTACAGCCATCCATTCGCCACAGGGGAAAGGCATTTGCAACAAAAGAGCCAAGGAGGTAGGAATTGGGAGGAAAGCTCTAATCATTTGTGACTCAGAACTCACCTTCTCCCTGTGCTTCTCACTTACCCTCACCATCCACATCTGGAAATAAAAGTATCCTGACTTCTCATGACAAGTCATTTTATTGATGTTTAGAAATTGAGTTGTAAGTGATAAACATATGTACAAGTATTTTTAATATTAAGGAGGAAAAATAATGGGTTTTCACATAAGAACCAAAGATTGCTTTTGGTGAAACAGAGATGTGGAGAAGGCTTGACATGGGCCTGACCCTTGCTCTGATGTCTTTCCCACTAGTCAGTCAATGACCCTGGATGTCATACCTGTCTTTCCTAGCAGTGAAACTGGGGCAGTAGTGTATTCTATTTAGTGAGAATTGATTAGTGTCTTTCAAGATGAAAAGTCTGAGGAAATACTACACGAGACTGAGCCAGTGCCCTCTGTGCCATTTATTTCTCCACCTATCCAAACACCAAGGGAAAACATTATTTATCTCTCAGATGCAATTCTCCATTTCAACTCTATGTGTTGCATGAGGTACTTCATTAGGAAAAAGTGTTATAACTTTTCACGTGCAACTGCAAAATCTCTTCCTGACCACCTGTTAGGGTTTCTCTTCTCTAAGCAATGCATGTGTGGCTCACTTCTCACACCCTATTGTGTCGGTCTTCCCCAGTGACTATTGTAATTCTTGGCAAACTTGGTTTCATTTGCAAAGCTTCTTCCAGGACAGCTATATATTTTCTATATTTTGTATACAACATAGAGTCAGCATTGTATCAAACTAAGTTTTCAGGTGGTACTCTCTTTCATTTAACTTTTGTGAAAGCAAAGTTTCCAAAGTGATTCCTAGTGATTTAGAGACCATCCATATTATAAAAGAGTCCATTTCCTTTATCAATGAAATCAAGGTTTTCTTCTCAATAATTATATCCAAAAGAACACATATGCCACACAGCAGTGTTTAATAATAGCACCATTTTTAAGCTCCCTAAACACATTGGCCATTCTCGAGAGGTACCACTGACTTGATGGAGACTTCTTTAGGAGGAGCCAAGACAGCTTTCATCCACCTTGGTCATGCCTCCTCTTGTTGAGGAGTTGTGGACATTGTTATATTCTTCTCTTCGAATGTACTGACATCCCCAAAGGCTGTATGTCAGCCCATCTGTGGCATCAGATGAGCACCCAGATAAGCTTGAGTCAAAACCAACAGATGACTAGGAAGGACTAAGGCATTCCTCTAATCACAAGCTATGTTTGTCCATTCCCCTTTGGGGGGCTGGTGTTCTAGAATCATTTCAGACAATATAACAAAGCTGTTTTGTCAGAGACACCATCCACAATGAAGAAAGTGACTAGGGAGGGTGGTGAGGAGAGAGGACTTCTTTCCTTTCAGTTTGTTCCTGATGTCCCCAAAGACCCAGGTGAGCCTTGGCCTGCTTCTCCTGAGCCTGCCTCCTCCAGTAAAGGACATACCTTCAGTGCTGGCAAACCAACAGCCATGCCAGCTGCATTGTCCTGTGGGCCCTCTCACCTCTTCTATAACTGAGATACTTTCCTCCCATCTCTCTGAGCCCTGGACCCCAATGCATGTCGGCTGCCCTCTCAGTCAAGTTTCAGGGCACCCACTGTGGCCGCCCCCCCAGGATCTGTGCTTTGCCATTCTGTAGGTTCAAAGATGTCAGAGCTAAAAGGGACTTGAGAGGATAAATCTAATTCCTGTGTTTAGATTACCCTCCTCTTCAATGCCACACTTCTCCCATGGGCCCCAAGGAACCCAGGAGACTAAGAGTTTCTGATAGGATCTTTAACATGTGTATTTTTGAGAATCACCTGGAGAGAATTTTCAAAAATTTCAAACTCAGGCTCCATGGAGAGCAACTGACTTCGTAGATATAGGGATGGAATTCCCAAGGGGACTCTGATGTATAGTCCTGGTTAAGCGGCAAACACCGTCTGGCACTTTTGATCTTGTGCTTAAAGGTCCTTGTGTTTTGCTCATGTTCCTCCGCAAACTGTGAACTCCTAGGTAGAGACTGCGTCCTACTCTTCTTGAATCTTAGTACTTCTCTTACAGTAGTTACTCAATATGCATAGATGCGATGGGAAATTCTCCTGAGAAAGCCAAGGCTGGCAAATGTTAAGTAGCTTAGCCAAGGTCACATAATGAATTTGTTGCACTGTTTACACTCAGGTGCAGATCGTCTCACTCCCAGTCCACTGTTCTTTCCCTTATTTCAGGACATCCAATCTAGCCTTGCCCTCCAACCTAATGGTATTTGCACAGCCTCCTTCTGGCAGCACCTAACCTCTGATTGCAGCCTACATGCCACGTTGAGAATTATACTGACCCTCTTTCCTCTCTCCTATTTTCCAGTTGTCTCTGTCCTCCTACCATGCATGACGTGGTACAGATTCTTATCTCCCAAAAATCACACTGGTGGTGCCCTCCCAGATGTCAGAGAAACCAGGATTTGTCTCCTAACGCATTGTAAAAACAATAACTAAACTTTTGGATCAGTTCATCAGGTTACTGTGCTCCCTTGAGGTGTAAAATAGCATGATGTTAATAAAAATCGAGGAGAAAGGCTCTTTGTGAATTATGTGAATAAATGGAAAAAGGAGCATTGTATCGACTAAATATTGAAGCATGTATTGAGTTATATGAAAGGCTAACATAAATATGTTTGAACAAAAACAAAGTAAGATCTCCCCAAGAATTAATAGATGTGGTGACTGGTCTTCATTAGAGGATTCAAAGCCTTTAATGCCATGTTTTTGCTATTTTTTTCCAACATGTCTTTTATGTTGTATCCATGGATAGAAGGACAATTAGAGGCAATATGGTGATTGAAGTACTGAGAATTGGAGGGTGAAATCTTCCTGTATCCTACCTTCCTTCCTTGGGCCATGATGTCTCATGTTTATGTCTAGAGTAGCACTCATGACACTGTACAGTGAGCATTTGTTTTTATGGCTGTGTCCTGTTAGACTCCAGGCAACATGAGGGCAGGGAAACGTATTAGCCATCTTTTTATCACCAGCATCTAGCTGATAGTCAATTAATACATTTAATTAATGAGTGACATCTTCCCTTTTAACTAAAAATAAATATTCTGACTCACAGCAAAGGTAGAAAGGATCGCATATTATTGTACACACTTCGTCATTCAATAATCTCTTTTTGTTTTTTTATTGTGTATATTTAAGGTTTGCAATATGATATGGGATACATATAGATAGTAAAGTGGTTACTATAGTGAAACAGATAATCTGTTAAATATCTATGATTTCACATACTTTTTATAAAATGATCTCTTAATAACAACACTTGTAAGTAAAACATTCATAATGGTGGATAACGTTAAGGACACAGTGCTTACCGGTAGGTATTATGTCATTTAATTCTGGCAGCAGGCCCTGTAAGGTCGATGGTACTGTTTCCCTGGTGTGTACGATACAAAACTGGGGCTTAGGAAAGTTGAGTAACTTGCCCCAGGTCACATAACCTGTAAATAATGGAAATAATTTTCAAACCCAACTATGTTTGATAGCAGAGACTATGTTCTCAACCACTATGCCACACTGTTCCCTCTCCTCTGATGCCCAATTTTCCTGATTATCTTCAAGGATAACTTTAAGACAAGCTAATGAGAAGCATAAATATTTGCTTGATACACATGATACATTGTTTTTTGGAGCATCAGAGTTTTATATTAAAATGCTAATTTCTCCCAAATACATTTTCTCTTATATATTTTAAAATGCCAGCTTAAATTAGACTGTTTTGTGTTATGAAAGTTATACTTTTTGCCAGCCATTGGAAAATTGTGGGGTGGATGAAATTTGTCATTACAGAGTAAATGCCCAATAAATATTGATTGGTTGACTGAAACCTTCCTATGTCCACCTTCACCTGCTCTTGTCAGCCCTGCCACGTGTTCAGCAGTCATCAGCTTACACCCCTCATGGTGGCACCACACTTTGGCCAAATGTGGCTCATGTGTCAGCTTTTCCTTGGGTGACTTGGACATGTGAGAATGATTCACCCAGAAGAATGATTTTCAGTGGTGGAACTCAACTGGGTACATCCTCAATGACACTGCTGTCTACTAAGCCAATAGATAGACCTGATTCAGTCAGAACTTGGACTTGACGGCATGATTTGCATTTTTTATTTTGTAACGAGCCAAAAAAAAAAAAAAACAAGCAATTTTCTTGAACTTCAGTCTCCCTGAGAAATGGACAGATGCTTTATTTGAAGCAAATTTATTTCTAGTACCTGTCTCTCTTTTAATCTTAGAACAAATGCCTAGCAGCTCTCCCTACTATCATCAGTTTCCATCAATGGCTGTGATCTTAATAAGCTCTGTGCTGCTTTCTTAAGCACTCACATATGTAAATTTACACCCTAGCTAAACAATCCTGCTTTTCCACCTAATAATCATTCTGGAATATTGACTGTTATCTTGCAAAGATTCAGATATTTTCACATCACTCAGATATCCAGCCCTTGGTATTCATCCGGTTAAAAAAAAAAAAAAAAAGCAAAGCTCCTTTGGAGAACCCAGCAAATGTGAGTCAGAGTAGCATCTGAATTAAAATATTAATTTGATTATGTTTTACACTTTGCTTAAATTCATCTTGCCTCAGTGTTGAAAACCTCTTACGAACCCTTTCAGCAACTTTACCCTAAATGGTTTATAATGTTAGTAATTCATACTTCTTCTTTTTACATGATGCCGTGAAGTGTCTACTGTAGATTGTGTAATGAAAAGGCCATGAAAGACTTAAAAATTTGTCATTTCATCCAGTCAAGAGACCATAAATGATTCCTTCGTTAAACCAAACTCTTTCCTCTGTTTTTTCAACCTTCAGTCAATGGCAAAGGATGAGGTGTGGGATGGAGTTCTGTGTTTCAGCACAAATCAGAGAATCTTCTATTTAGAAGAAGCCTTAAAGTCCTCCTTTCTCCGTCCTTTTCTTCCTCACTGTCCATGCATCTCATCCCTGAGGCCCCTTGCAGGTGGTTCCCAAGCCTTTTCTTGAGAGCATTAGTGAAAAGGAGCTCACTCCTTTGAAGGAAGTCAAATCCAATGATGGGTGGCTCACATTATAGGAAAAACGCTGTTTGGATGGAGATAAAAACCTGCTTCCCTGTTATATTCACCAGTTAACCTGAATTCTGCCTCAGAATAAGCATCACATGTATTTCATTCCCTTTTTTGCCCTGGCAGCCTTGCAGGTATTTGCAGACAACCAAATCTTCTGAAGGCTAAACATCCCCACTCTCTCAGGAATCCAGAGGACAGAGGCATGGTGTTCAGAATATTTACCATCCCTATGACTGTCTAGATTCACTCTATTTTGGCAAAAATCTTTTTAAAACTTATGTATGAATACACAAACACACTTTTTATTATTTTAGAAAGTGTAGAATATAAAAACCTTCTAAAACCTTCCTCCTCCCCCCAGGAAATAACCACTCTGAGCCATTTAGCGGGTAGTCTTCTGGCTGGCTGGCTGTCCTAAAGTGCAGATTTTAAGTGAATTAATTATTCTGTTCCCTTTAAAAGATGTACCCACCTGAATTTTGAAAACACAGGTTTGCCAGATCAAGAAGAATGGTGGGGTTTTCAAGTATTTTACACACATATTTGAATCTATATTTTGTTATAAAAAAAGTTTTAAAAATAACCTAAAACTATAATTTTAGGCTTATCTATGGTCAGCCTTTTGGAAATGTAGCCTTGGAGCAAGAGAGAAGTGTGGATTTAGGTTAGGCGAATGATCAAATCTGTTTTAGTTCAAAAGAATTAATATTCTAGTTGAGAAGAGGAAGAATTTTATCGCTTTGTGGACTTAATTGGGAGTGCTAAAATCAGGCCTTTTGGGGAGATTGCCTTTTCTTTAAACACTAGGAGCATTCATAATAATATCCAACAATTTTTATGTGACCCGATTTCATAGAACTGCATCTTCTATTCCATTTTGAAAACTGCAGTCCGCTGTGTTGTATATGTGCTAGATGATTTTGCAAAGGAGCAAAAAAAAAAAAAAAAAAAAAAAAAAAGTTCTATACTACTCTATTAATTAGCTACCTCATAATAGCATATATTTCCTAATAGTGCTCTGCTTTTAAGGGTTAATCTTATATGGGGATTAAAATAGATCAGTGTTTTTGTAAGTCTGGAACTTTACAGCTGAATAGACACTTTAGGGACCACACTGAATAGCACTGAATCATAAGTGAGAAAGGTATTTCTCCTTCAATTATTTTTCAATCTTGATAATTAAGAGATAAAGTCTCACATTGGTGCTAGTATGTCTTGAACACCTCTAACATTAACCAGTTCCCTTTTAAATAGAGCAGGTCTATTCAGGCATTGCTTTTGACCAACCACAAAATTTAGCTAGAATTAAATAGAACTGTTTTATTTTCATTGCTTTTACATTAAAAATCTCTTTATATTTGTGGTAATTGATATTTATTTTCCATTAAAAGAAATATAAGAAGTTTCCTTAATTCATTTGGGGAAGAAAAATGAGTTAAAGAAAAGTATTAAATAAATAATGCGCAAGTGCTGACCTGCTATTAAATGGCATATGGATGAATTTAGCAAACTGAGATGTAAATACCAACTGGTATGAGATCATTTTTCCATTTCAGTATTTTTTCCCTTTGGAATTTTTTTGTCCCTCCTGTTCCCAGCTACATTCTTATGTAGATCAGTCATTCTTTCCTGCTAACAGCCAGGGCCTGGATAAGGGCTGGGAGAAGCCTGTTTCTGTTTTGATCTTCCTTCAACAAGCTCATCTCAGTGGCCTTTACTGATAAAAAGGTGATTAGTGAGAGACATTCCCTTCCTCTCTCAACACTGTCATTTATTCTGGTCATGGTGCTTTGCTTTGCACAACTGCACATCACATGTTCCTCTTCCCTTTATGAATTCCCCATCTAAGCTCTCTCCTTTGTCTTTGTTAAAAAGGAATAGTATTCCACTTTAATTTTGATATCAGTGAAGATGATGTCCATCCACAAAAGAGCATGAATTGGAAGGAGCAGAGAACGGAATGATTGACATTTGGAATAAAAGATTATTGTGTGACAATTCAAAAATATTTACTGCTAAATCGCATCTCTTGATTGTGTCCAAACAATACAAATGAACTCAAGAAATAGGTAACTATGAAAAAAACCTCAGCAAAATTAAGATACTATAGAACTTCCCAATAACCTAAGTGTCATATCAAGTAAGTTTTTCAATTATATTTGCCACTCATGATTGTCAACAAAAGAAAGTCCAACTAAGAGAGGTGGTTTAATCATCTGCTAAGAACACCACTGCTTCTACTCTAACTAAAAAGAAATGTGTCATGTCAGTCCACCAGAATGCACACACCCTCAGGCACTAAGTTCCATTGAGGGAAGGACAAGGACAGGAACAAGCTATGCTAGATGAGGAACATAAAAATCATAACAGTATCATTAATGGATTATTCATTTTCAGAGCATTACAATAGAATAAAACATACTTAACATAAAATTATACTGAAAATACAGCTATCATCTTTTTATTCAGAAAGCCCCTTAAAGGACTTTACATTTTTGAAGTAAGAGTTTTTGCAAATGCTAAGTCTATGAAAGACTGCTCAAAGCAAATAGCAGCTTTTGGAGTTCCTAATCCTATTGAAGTCTATGTGAGGAAGGGAGAGGAACTAGTGAGATGCATTCTAGAAAATACAATGAAAAAATGCTATGAGAATTTGAGGGTGAAAAGCATAGGTATTGTCAAAATTCATCTATATATCATAAATTTTCTTGGTAAATAGAAACCTAATGACCTACTCTGAAATGATACATGATAAAGGATCTTTTTTTGACATTATAAATCTTATTTTTAAAAATTACGTATTTGTTTGCTTATTTAAGATTTTTTTCCCTAATCCTTTGCACCTTTAGGGTTTTGCCACTGATGATATTTTGTATATGTTACTGTTCTAGAGAAAGAAAAGGCAGAATTGGAGTTAAAGAAGAGTGGTAGTAGAAGGCCAGATGGAAAATAGGACACTCTGTGCATGGAGGTCCTGGGGAAAGGATGAGAAAGGGCGCCCTGTACGTTTTAACCACAATGTAATCCATGAGAGTTTCACTAGAAAATTATCACTGCTTTTGATGAATAAGCAAATCTTCGATCATATAAATGTCTAATTGATGTAATAAATTACTTATGTGCATACATTTGTTTCTGAGTAAACGGAAATGGAATACATGCAATAGAAGACTTCTTTTAAACAAGGTTAAGAATATTTTACAAATTACTAATTTTTTTAAATTTGAGAGTTGGAAGGAATCTTAAAGGGAATCCAATTTCCTCAGTTTAGCCTGACCCAATTAATCTCTGCACCAGAACTAGACATCAAAACCCCTGGTTTTCACATTATTGCTTTAGGAGCTGTACCATTTTCCCCCCTAGTTACTTTGAAAAGAATCAACCTTCAAAAGAAATTTAGAGATTACTTTATTTGAAGAATATAATAATAGAAATTGAGTATGACTAACTGAATGATTCTGGCTGTAAAATTCACTAAAAGTGTTATGTGCAATTTTTGTATATTATTGGCAAATAGGCCTATTTTTAATGTGTGAGAAATGGGTGAGAATACAGCAGACAGTGCCCCAAGATCTCTTAAAAAAAAAAAAAAGCAGAAACAGTAACCTGCCCAGAAAGTCCCCATGATGGGCTTCTTGGCTTTACTTTTTAAATATGAAGAGGGAGCCTGCTGCCCTCCTGCTGGTGGTTGATGACAGGTGGACTCTAGTACCCTCAACACCCCTCCAAGCCACTGCTTGGCATTGCTATTAATATTAGCTCTTAGCCTTCCAGACAGCCTTCCTATCTAAACAGAGGATAGATTTGCCTATAGCAATACCATAGTGAACATAGATCTTCCTCCCAGGGCAGACCTACTGATCCTCTGTTCTGTTTGAGAGAGTCGTGTTTTTTTTGCCTACACCATGACCTACACCGTTTCATGGACCATGCCACCCCCAGAGCCCTTCCATCAGCAGTAGCAGTCTTATACCTTGGTCCCCAGGTCCTTTCAAGAAACAAACAAGTTATGGCTATAGCAACATCCTGGCCACAGTTTTCAAAGGAGAGCATTTAGTGCCAAAATCCCAAAAGCCATTGGTCTTGTCTGCCTTTGCTTTCTGAGGATTATTACGTGTGTGTTAATTTCCCTGACAGTCTCTCATTGGGATCTTGTCCACAATGAATCTCTCCCCACAGTTTCTCTTCTTACCTGCCTTGGGTCTTGGGCTCTAGCTCCATTCCCCTGTGTATTCAGTTACCTTCTGATGTCTCTCACCATTATAAGGCACTTCAAAATCAACAGAATCCACATAGCCTCGGCTTTCTTGTACTCCACGAAAAGGATCCAGCATTTCATCGATGGATTCATTCAATACCACATTTACTGAACATCAGACAGAAGCCAGGCACCGTGATTCTAAGGAGATAAAGACTTGGTCTTGCCCACAAGAGAGGGACATAGTAAACAGATGCAAGAGCTAGACATATTAAATAGGTCATCAAAGACAGTGTGCTCAAGAAGAGGCACAAACCCTAGTGATGATGGTATATAGGGAAGCAGGTGGAAGTATGGGGAATGTCAGGGAAAGTCTCCTGGAAGAAGTTACTCTTAATCTTAAAGAATAAGTAAGCATTAAATAATGATTACAGAGAAAAATATCCAGACAGGAGGAACAACATTAATAAAGTCCTGAATGCAAGAACATAAAGGAACATAAAGTGTTAAGAGGAAGTGAGTGACTGGATAATCACTGAAGAGTTTTAAGCATGGGAGTAATATCAGACTTATGGTCTAAAAGAGCAGTCTGACTAAAGCATGAAGAATGGGTTGAGATGGGCAAAGCTGGAAGGAAGGAGATAAGTGAGGAGGCTGTGGCCATAATCTAAAAATAAATAGATTAATGAAAAGGCTATAAGGGCCTGAACTAGACCAGGGAGAAGACAAACTTTAGAGCTACATAAGAATCAAAATAAGCAAGACTTAATGATCAATTGGCCTTGGGGTATACGAGAAAGAGGCAGGAGTCAAATTAGAAGCAGGGTTCTAGCTTGAGGACTGAGTGGATGGTGATACCTCCAACTGGAGCAGACATTAAAGGAAGGAAACTGGTTTAGGAAGGATAATGAGTTTGGTTTTGACTGTGTGGGTTCCATTTTGGGCCATTCCAACATAGAAGTGCAGCACACATTTAGAACCGTACAGAAGTATTAGCTTAAAACGTTTGAGTGGATGAGATCACCCAAGGAGATTTTATAGAATGATAAGAATATTAAGGTGAGAATAAAACCCTGGGAAATATTCACATTTGAGGAGGAAGCAGAGGAAGAATATCAAAAAAACAAAAACAATTGGAAAAAGAATGGTTAAAGAGAGGTCAGCAGAACCAGGAGACCATGGGGTCATAAAAGCCGAGGAAGGAAGAGTTTCAGGGAGAAAAACATTATTACCAGTTTGAAGTTCAGCAGGGGGGTTCAGCGTTTCAAGGATCAAAGCATGTCCATTAGATTCTGCAAGCCAATGCAGAAGGATTTTTAGTAAAGGGGGGGCAGGTGATAACCGGATTGCGGTGGTCAGAATCTATGTGAATGGGTAGAATCAAGAGATTAAAGGGGCATCTGAGAGTTTGGCTAAGAAGGGAAAAGAAAGATCAATCATACTGAGAGGGAAACAGAGCCAATGGAGAGAAAGGAGTCAGAAGTGTGGTAATGATGGAAGAGATGGAGAGAGAGTGGAAATGGCAGGGAAGATGTGGATCCGCAGTTTACAGGAGAAGCTATGGCCAGGGGCAAGGTATTGGACTGGACTCATTGAATCCTCTGAAATTTGAGAATGCAAATGAAGATGAGCTAAATCTGCATAAATTTGGGGGAAAGTAGGGAAGCCAGGAAGTTGCCTGAGATCGTGCCCAGTGGCCCCTTGTGAAGTGTGTCTGAGATTCCAATTGAGAAGAAAGGGAGTGAAGGGATTGATGGAGATACTCCCCTGGGGATCTCTGTGATATTGACGCTGGGCCCAAATCAGCAAAGGGCCAGGGCGGTTGTCCCAGTTTCAAACCCAGCCCAGTAGGTGGTGGTAGCAGACCAGCTGTGATGGGGCGGGCTGGGGCTGGGTGGAGAAGAAAAGATACAATTGCTCTGCCCTCTTCTTTGAAAGGGATGCCCCGGGAGGATAATTTGGTTCAACCTGATGGGCAAATTAGACCTATTTTTTAAATTTATTTTTTATTTCAGTAGATTTAGGGGGTTCAAGTGTCTTTTGTTTACATGAATGAATGATATCATGCTCAAGTCAGGACTTTCAGTGTACCCATCACCAAATAATGTACATTTTTATCCCTCACCGCCCTCCCACCTACTTTTATGGTGATGTTTTCAAAGACCTGCTCTCAGCAGTCAGTGATGTGGGTGGGTGTGTGTGTGTGTATTAATGAAGGGCCAACAGTTGAGTTTAATGTTTTAGCCTCTTGTTCTAGTCTCTTTATTCCAGCCCTTTCCCCTTCTTTCCATGGCTTCTCCTGAGTCCCCTACTTCTGGATCTAAATTTATTCTGTGATCCGTAATCCCAGTGATGAGAAAATAAGAGCTTAAACCTTTTTTATTCTAATGCCAACCATATTTTAACTGATACCAGAATAGAGTATTTGATGTCCAAGGAAGTATTTGAACTCTAACAGTTAAAATTCAGGCATCAGTCTTTAGATGGCTGCTGACCTAGGGCGGCAGCGCAGGATTTTTGCCTCAGCTATGATCTGGCTTCACCACAGAATTTATAGTACATCAGAGACGGGAAAAAAAACACTTTTTACTTTAGTGAATCAGATTCCATCACAGAAAGAGCACATGAGACTGTTTGGCTTAAGCAGTTGTCCCTTCTGAGAATATTTGAGAAGTCTAGAATCACCAGTTCTGCTGATCGTGCAGTTTACTCCTCAGTCGGGATCAAGCATAGCCATCTCTGCAGAGGAGGTTTCTTCAGGTCAGAGTGAAACTGTTTTATGAGCCATCTCGACACATTGCAGGTCTATGCACTATTAAAAGCTTTTGGAAATAAGAGAAAAGAACGAGGGTCCCATCACAGTCCTTTGGAACACAGGATCTGGAAACTCCACACATTTATTAGACTATATTTCCTTCAGTGGATTAGCTAAACTCCTCCTTGAGACATCTCTTTGAAAACGCTCTCAGCTCTGTCCTTCAGCAAATGTCAATGAGCACCTTGCACATGCCAGGCTGAGTGTGGGTGCCGGGGATGCGAAGCGAGCCAGACGCTGAGAGTTCCCTCAAGGAGACAGAGCTGGGCCCGTCATCGCAGCTCTGCGTGATGACAGCTGTGATGACAGGGTGCTTTGGGGCATCTAAACCAGACAGGGCAGCAAGGGATCAAGGGACAGTGCCACCATCAGCTTTCTGCTTTAGAAAACTCATTTCGTGCTTGGGGATTTAAATGATCCAGGACCAAGATTCATAAGCGCTTGGCTAAAATTATCCAGGAACAGTTAGTATCACCTCCGGCCCAGAAACAGAGCAATGACAATATATTCAAGATTCCAAGATCCCGTCATGGGTTAGTGAGAGAACTGCTTATATAGACTAGATTTTCTTTGATTATCTCAGGTGAGGACACCCACAGAACCTGGAAGTTACGTTTTTGTCAGCACACCACTGATTGAAGCTCTCAAATCGGTCCTATAATCTTCCTCTGTGCCTCAGTTTCTCTATTATGTAAATATCAAGGGACAGTGGAACTACTGCCTTCATGTCCCTGCCAGCCCCTCTTTATGGCATTGGGCTACACCGCTCCCTTAATCTTGTCTCTTAATTCAATCACCTGTGTTAATCACTTGCCGCTGCTGTTCTTTGAATTCATGCCAAGTTTTTCACCTCCTTTTTACATTGAAAGCTTCATATTCTCCTTAGAGTTTTCTTGATGTATGTGCAGAAAATAATCATTTCCTCCTGTGGTGTACTTTAACCTTTGCGTTTACAGAGTCTTACACTTTTAGCCACTGCATTTCATTATGAGACCACATGCCATTTATTTTCTATCAATGCTCTCAAATATTTTAACCTTTCCAAAGGATTTCCTTTCTGTTCAATGTCTGCAAATTGAATTCTCTAGTCCCTCCTGCCTTATAAGCTAGTACATCCCAGTGTGTCATTAAGCTCCTGTTGGATGGATGGTAAACTATCAAAATTAAAACCAAGGGTCTTTATTCCCTTTGGGCTGTGTCAGAGAAATTTATTCTTCTATTCCCAAACAATATTGTTCCATTAGTGAAAATCTACTCTCCACTCTTAACAGATTGACATTAGTAATAGCCAATTGAGGTATTTTCCATATGAATGTATCTTTAGGAAGTGCCAAAGAGAGTGGAAAATGGGCTGCCATATCAAAAACTACCAGTTTCCCTACCGGAAAACTACTGGAGGGGACCCTGTTAGGGAGAGGTTAAGTGGTCAGATATGTGGTTATATAATACCACCAATTAAGTTATGTTGTTCTGGTTTAAACTCAGTCCTTGTTATGAGTTAAATAGCATTTGATGGGGTTCAGGACATGCTACCCCAAAGTACGAAACCTTGGCATGTTACATATTTTAAGCTGAAGCAATTTGAGAAATGGCAAGTGCAGGGAGGACTCTCCGACCCTCCCATGAAGCAGGCCATGTGAGAGGTGCTTTCCTCGCTCCCAGAGGAAAGGAGCAGCCCTGTCTCTGAAGACAGAGGGATGCAGAGAGGATTCTGAATGAGCAGGCCTTGCTAAGTTCCCCCAGGGTACCACCCTGAGATCATACCCTTTTGTCCTATTATAGTTTTCCATGATTTTCCACTTTTCATCAAATCTAGCATTAAAATGCTTAGGTTTAACTATTTCTTTAGGTCTTCATTTCCTTATGAAGGCTCTCATGTTACATAAAACTTACATTAAATAAATTTGTATGCTTTTTCTCTTGTTAATCTCTCCCTTGTTTTAGGATCCCCAGCCAAGAACATAGGATGGTATAAGGAAAACATAATTTTCCTCCCCTACACATTTAGTCACCTAAAATTATTACTCTTGGTTTTTTATTTGATAGACCCATTTTCATGGAAATATGATTATCAAAGGCAGAGTATTTAATAAAAGGCTTTCCCATGAATGTTAACAAGAACAGGCATCCTTGGAGGAGGCGAAGATCTGTCCGTGGAGCTGCATCCAAGAGGAGAGGGACTGGGACTGTGTGGCGGCTCAGTGATGGGCCTCTCATGACTTCATGTTGGTGGGATCATGTTAGTGTTAAGCAATCAAACTTAAGAGCTGGAAAGAGGCTTGGAGCTCACTTCATTCAATTCCTTTCTTTTATGGATGAGGAGCCACAGCTGCAGCTCTCAGCCCGGGGCACAAGGCTGGCTAGCTTTCAGCCTGGACTAGAACTTGGTCCTAAATTCCATGCTGTGTTGATTAATCTTGCAAGACATCATCTAGGTAGCACTGTAATGCTCTGTGAGAGAATATCAAAATCACACAATCAGCTGACAGAACTGAGATATTTTATCTGCTTCAACTGTGCCACTTGACATTTAAAATTTCTATTTCGTGATAACTTTAGAAAGGTCTAGTTTATTTTGTTTATTCAGCAAATATTTACTGAAGACCTACTCTGGATTGGGCCTTATGTATAGTACCTTATTTACTCTCATTAAACAGTATCAAAACATACCTTAAACTTAATCAATGGTTTAACTTGACATCTTATTTAAAAAGTAGCCAATAAAAGTTTGCAACCAGCCTTTCCTCTGTGAGTTTATCATTTAAGTTACTTGGAGATTAAATCCACAAATCATTTTGAGTGCATATCATTTGCAGTCTCTAATTGCTATGGGACTTATAGATACAGAGGTCATAGAAGAAAGCTCTTCACTATGTATATCTCGGACAATCACCAGGCAGGGAGTGTGGATCTCTGTGTGGCCAGGACACCACCACCATCTCTGTGCCAGAGATGTAGTCGGACGGCCCGTTTTGTAGATAGTTCACCAACCAACACAGGAAGCACAGTGCAGTGTGGAAGCTCAGTCGCTCATTTACTGTAAACATTCCACCTGCCTCCAGATAGGATGTGAGTAGCAAAAAATACAAGACAGATACCAGATCTTATCAGTTCTAAGAATGCATGTTTTCTTTTCATTTTTACCTCTCTCAAATCAGTATTCTTCTTTTAATCAACAGATCTTAGCATTTCTTCATAGGTTCATAGAATAATGTTTTATAGTCTTAAAATTCTCAAATTTCATGAAATAAAGTACATTAGGATAATTATAATAATAATTTTTTAAAAAAAACAGGTGCAAAATAATTAAAAGTGAAAACACGTAGGCTAAGGCTACCTGCTGCAATCAAAATCAAAATTAACTGTAGGTTTTTTTTAAAAAACTTAGATTGAATGCCAGTAAAACATGGCAGTCCCTCCTGAAACCCCAATAAAATGGCAATGAAAGAATAAAATAGTACAACCGCCACCTACCCTCCCCCAAAAACTAAAGAGACCACTTCAGTTGATGAGAGATTTCAGTGTATTTTCAGCAGATGGAAAATAAGAGTGAAAACTGACATGACAGAGCCAAGGTGGCAATAATCTCAGTGCCTGTAGAAGAGATACTAATGATGGTGGTATCAAACTGTAATTCTGTGAAGGTATTTCTACGGGAAACTAAAGTTATATGGCCTAGATAGGTGGAGTTTTCTTAAGTACTTGAAGGGTCTTTCTGACCATCCCGTAGGCTATCCCTGGAGGGAGTGGTGGAAATTCTGTGGCCGGTGCAGGAAAGGGAGGGTGGGGAGAAGGAGGGACAGGTGGGATGCAGGCAAAGTAGCCGTGAACTTCCTCTTGGGTCAGCAAATAGGTTTCAATCCAATGTAAATCTGATTTTTGCTATTTTGCCTTTAAATATAGCTTTTATTATAAAACTTATTCAAGATTTGATTTAAATTGGGATAATTTTTAAGATCTAGTCAATTATGCTTTCTGTTTCAAAACAGGTAATGTTTCACACTTGGGAAGGAGGGCTAAGTGGATTCCATTTCAGCAGTACATAAACATAAACATGAGTATGAATATATATAGTTTGTTCATATATAAATGTATGTATGTACGTGTGTGTGTGTGCACACAATCATGCATGTGTAATTCCTCAGAACAGAATGTTTATTTCATATAAAGGTTTTTAAACCTATAGATAGATTCCCCCAGGGTTCCTCTGATATTCACAGTTTTACTAGAAGTTTTCTTCTGGTTTCATAAACTATGTCTTCTATAAATGCTAGCGGCTAAACAGGACATGGAGCTCATTCTCTCTAATGTGAGGCATATTGAGCTGTGGTTTCTGTAACTGGTCACTCTCATTATCACCTTGTAATTTCTAGAAAACCATCTCTGTGCCCATTCCGGCCCAAGGCTCCTGATGCATTCTGACAGCTTTAATAATGCTTAAAACATTTCCACAGTAATACAGCCTCTTTTCCCCTCAACCACGGGGAAGTGAGAAAAATACATTTGGGTCTCTTTCTCTGTAGAAGAACAAAAAGAAATTCTAGATGGGAATTCTGTCAGTTTATCATGTTTTATTGTGGCATATATAGACTGTCAAGGAGAATGGTATCCCGGGTAAAGAAATACGGTAGAGGACAATTATTTAAGGTGTTTTTCTAAGTCACTTATATTGGTTATTTGTGTCCCATGTGTCAAGAAAAAAAATTATAGACAGTCGAGGTTTCAGGAAGAGTCGCTGTGATTTATGTTTTAAGATTCTCAGTGTTATATAGTTGTTCTGAAACAGCTTCCTCTAGGCGTGGGTAACCCCAGTGAGCCTCCCTGCAGAGCTGCCCTGCCGATCCTCCTCCGGTTATAATCCTCGTCATTTTCCATCCCTCTTCATGAGGCTTTTGAACACTGGGATTTCCCATTCAGGACAGACAGAGTCTGCCTTCGGCTGCCACAACCGCACTTCCCTTATCAGGCAGGGGTACCCCCTCCCTCGCCTGTGGGCTCTAGGCCCCGAGGCAGCCAGGAAAGAGTGTTCCTTAGATCAAATAAAGCATCCGAAAATGTTTTAAAGCCTTAAACAGTTCAATACTATACTGTATTGTATTGTATCATGTCATATCAAGTCGTTTTACAGTATGAGCTCCTATTTTGTACTCCTAACTTTGCTTCAGCTCTCGAGTATGCTGTCCTGAGCACTGGTGGAGCCTGCCCACTTGGGCACCCACCCTGGGCATAATGGATCATGCTTAATGGTATCCCCCACCCCTGACCAGTAGAGACCACTCTACACCTTGTCCTTCTCACTCTCCATTCTTGGTGTGGCCCTGAAAAGAGTCAGAATTGATAGATGGACAGACCAGTAGATAAAGTCAGTGTCAACTGAGATACAACACAGTTGTACCAAGAGTTGTCAGTCTAAGACCATACTTAGCACCTTCTGAAATTAAAGAAGAATTATATTTTAAGTCTCCTAATTTGATTTTAGGGCCCTGCCCACTAGTTTTTTGAGCATCCTTATTTGGTCAAGTGTTTAAGGATATTAAATAATGCATTTTGGAAATATTTCCAAGTTCTAGTGGACTGAGCGTTATTGCCTGATCTCAGCTGATGGTGAACACCATACTGCTTATGTCACCCCATTTTGTAAAGGCCCAGAGAAGTTGACCAGTGAGTCACCATTAGCCATTGTTATTGTCATTATTATTGAGCACCTACTTGGTATTTCAGATATCTAAATTACTCCATTAGAGGTAAACAACACAAACTGGGTTTAGAACTCTAGTAAGAAAACTGTGCCCAACCCATAATATTACTCTGCCATTCCATGCAATAAATATTTACTGAGCTCTTACTGCATGCAAAGGACTATGATGATACTTAACAGAGCAGTGAGTTCAGACAGAGTATCTGCCCTCCTGGAACTGACTATGTAGCTAACCTAGAACTAGAGCTTGTCCCCCATGGCACATTATTGCAAGACTTAAAAATTCAAAATTCAGCTCTTTGTAAGGAGATACTTACTCAAATTGTTAACTATTGACTGTGCTATAAACATACAACTTTTAAATATTCTGTCTTGAGTTGAAAAAGATGAGATATCCAGCAGTGTATTGGCAAAGACCCTCAGGAGATTACAGAAATTAAAATATTCACTCATCTTTAATCAAAATAAGTTCTGAGAATGTTTCATGCTTAGCGAACTCCTTTCAGCTGACCGGTGAGGTTCCCTCTGGAGTGCTGATGTATGTAAATTGCTGGTGACTGTGAAAGCCCAGGAGTACAGTCTATCACAGATGACAACTGAAGTACATGTTATTTTTTTCTTTTCCCAAATATTTTATTATGAAAATTTTCAAACACAAGAAAAGTTGAAAGAATTGTTTAGTGATCACTCATGTACCTGCCACCTAGATTCTAGAATTGTTGACAAGTTTGTGGTTTATCATATATATTTCCTTCCAGCCATCAATCCATATTTTTTTTGTATATTTCAAAATGAGTTGCCGACATCAGTGGCCTTCAAGTCTAAGCACTTTGGCATGCATATCATTAACTAAAGTTCAATATTTCATTATAGTGTGATGTGTAAATCTTATACATATCATTAAATGAGTTTTGACAAAGGCACACACTCCTGTAACTCAAACACCTATAAAAATATAGAACATTCTCATCACCACAGAAAGTTTCTCATGCTCTTCCCAGTAGATCCCATCCCTACCCTGAGAAGAAACCTCTGTTCTGATTTTTTTCTACCACAAATTAGTTTTACCTGCTCTAAAACTTCATATAAAGTGAATATTACTCTTTTGTGTAAGGCTTCTTTTACTCAGCATAATGTTTTTGAGATCCATTCATGTTGTTGTATGAATCACAGTTCTCACTGTTGAGTAGTATTTCAATGCATGAATGTTCCCAAGTTTTTATCCATTCGCTGGCAGATGGAGGTTATTTCCAGTTTATGGATATTACGAATAAAGTTGCTATGAACATTCTTGTACGAGTCTTTTTGTGGATATTTCATTTCTCTAGGGTAAGAAGCTAAGAATAGAATTAGGGAATCACAGGGTAAGTGTCTGTTTAGTTTTGTAGAAAACTGCCAGAATGTTTTCCAAAGTGGTTGAACCATTTTACGCTGTCATAAGCAATGTATGAGAGTTCCAGTTGCTCCATGTCTTCTTGGTACAAGCTTTTATCAGATATGTTTTGCAAATATGTTTTCCCATTATGTGACTAGCCTCTTTATTTTTTTAACTCTGTATTTTGATAAACATACATTTTTAACTTTGATGAAAACTAATTTATCAATTTTTTATTTTATGCTTATTTACTATGTCCCATGT
Source organism: Avahi laniger (assembly GCA_963575035.1). Taxonomy (NCBI): domain Eukaryota; kingdom Metazoa; phylum Chordata; class Mammalia; order Primates; family Indriidae; genus Avahi; species Avahi laniger. The sequence goes on from CAUYSK010002954.1 coordinate 25,206, forward strand.
GAGACATCTTTCCTACCCTCAGATTATAAAGATATTTTCCTACGTACTTTTGTTGAAGCTTTATGGTTTTGTCTTTTATATTTGGGTCTGTGACCCATCTCAAATTAATTTTTGTATATGGTGAGGTTTACTTTTTCCAAATAGATATCCAGTCGTTCTAGCACCATTAGTTTAAAAGACTTTCTTTTCTCAATGAACTATTTTGGCACATCTATCAAAAAAGCAAATAACTATACAAGTATGGGTGCATATCTGGGCTCTCTATTCAGTTTCATTGATGTATTTGTCTATTCTTATGCAATACCACATTGTCTTGATTAATGTAGCTTAATAATAGGTTTTAAAGTCAAGTATTCAAGTCTTTTTACTTTCTTCTTCCTTTTCAGATGGCTTTGGATAGTATAGATACTTTACACTTCCATATACATTTTTTAAATCAGCTTGTTCATTCTTACCAAAGAAAGATTTGATGGGTTTATTATTAGGATTGCATTGAATATATGACCAATTTTAGAAAAATTAATAAGTTTACCAAGTCTTCCAATCCAAGGACTTGGTGTATTTCCCCATTTATGTAGTGTTCTTTAGTTTCTTTCAACAGTATCTTGTAGTTTTTAGTGGAGAAGTTTGTATATCTTTTAAAAATGTATTCCTTTTTTAATTCCTTTAAAAATTTTGTGTTTTTGACATTATTATGAAACTTCATTTTCCAATTATTTGTGGCTAATATATAGAAGTGCTATTGATTTTTGTGTATTGACCTTATATCTTGCCAAGTTACTAAATTCATTTAATTCTAATAATTAATTTTTAAGTTCTTTAATATTTTCTACTTAAACAATTATGCCATTTGTAAATAGAAGCAGTTTTTCTTTTCAGTCTGCATGCCTTTTATTTTTCTTGCCTTATTGCACTGATCAAGATCTTTAGAATAATGTTGAATATAAGTGGTGAGAGTAGACACCCTTGCTTTGTTCTTGATTATATGGGGAAAGTATTTAATATTTCACCATTGAATATAACGTTAGATACTCTTTACTGGGTTGAAGAAGATCCCTTCTGTTCCTATTTTACTAGTATTTGTTGTGAGTAGGTATTGAATTCTGTCAAATGCTTTTTCTGCATCTGTTGAGATTCTCATATAGTATTTCCTTTTTCATGATTTAATGTGATGAATTACATTGATTTTTAATGTTAAGCCAATGTTGCATTTCTGTAATAAGCCCAATGTAGTTGTAATGTATTTTTAATATATTGTTTGAATCAATTTGCTAATATTTTACTGAGAATATTTGCATTTAGTGTATTTTTTAAAATAAAGGCAGATAAAAACTTAAAATCATTGAGTATCTGATCTGGCATTTCTGGAGCCATTTCAGAGAGCATCTGGATAGATGAGGTTGTAAAATACAGTCAAAATAGGCTCGTCCAAACCAAAACATTGCAAATATCCATGTTCCCCCTTCAATCAAGCAGGTAAATAGGAAATAGAGATCACTTACTTAGTCTTTATTAGAGACGTTTTGACATGATTTCATTCCATTCCCTGGCAACAAACTATGATATAATCTGAACATAAACAAACTGGTAAGCCATTCTTCAGGAGTAGATTTCAGTTGTTATATATGAAAGCAGACGACTAACCAAATGAAGAAAGTCTCAGAGTTCTTAGCATGGAATCTTGAATAGTTAAAAAGAATGTATTTCCTTCAAGAAAAAAATACTCATATGACCACTTCAAAGAAATAGTAAAACCGAGAAGTCATCAAAATAAAAAAGTCACTAGGTAGTAGCCCTTAAGGGAGAGAACTCACAGGTCATAGTGGTTCACAGAATAAACAGAAGTCATCACAGTAGTTCAGTGAACTCAGCTAACCTAAGTTAACTAAGAAATGTTGGTAGATTTACCAAGATAGGTGTGTTCTGTAGGGTTTTTTGGCTTTATGCTGACCTATATTTTAGTTTACACTAAAGCCTCATGCACGTACAGGAAGGGTGGCCTTTCCATTACACTGCGGTCCCTCTGGGGCACCTGAGCCTCCTGGCCTTCTGCCATAATTGGCACTTTTCCCCGTCTTTTGTCCTCTGTCCTCCTCCCTACTCGCAGTCCTCCCTTTCTTCCTCCTCCTGTCTGGCCTCTAGCTCCTCTGTGCCATGGGCCTGTTACACTTTTTGTGGTACCTGGTGATGCCCACAGGAGCCACTTTGCCTGTAGGAATGCCAAGGGCTAAGAGAATTCTACCCAAGAAAACCTTTAACCAATTCTTTTATCCTCTAAAGGAAAATGTTGACATTTACCGTAAGCAAGTGTTAATATTACTTTTGTCAAGATCTGTGCAGGGCTCTTTAGTGTTCCCCATCATCCCCGTCATTGTTTTTATCCACAGCCACCTGATTTGAATATGACGGAGGTAATGGTGAAAGTGGAATAAGGCACTGAAAAGACACACTAACACGGCTTTGTCCCTGATGAGTGTTGAAGAGAACAGACACCTTTGCATGGGGAGGATTTTGGCTGGCTATATTGTTCTACAGTTTATCAGTTGATAACTTTTGCTCCCAATCATTGTGTTTTCCCAAGTGAAGAACCTTTGGCTGAGCCCTGGCAATGTACACGCTGCACAGAAATGAAAAGTTATTAAACCAATACTGCAGGGGAATGCAGAGGAATGCTCAGTTTGTAATTCTGGGGGAAACAATTTAGAATGCACAATGCACTTTTGAAAGCCTAACAAAATTATTTCAAATCTTCCAGGGAAACAACCAGCCTTTTTTTAAAAATCTGGTTCCCAAGGATTTCATTTATCTTTTAAATCTAGTTGCTGCAAATACTGATAATGCACAAATTCTTCAAGGTGTTAAATCTGCATCTACCAGTGGTTTGCTGAATTAATCAAATTACCTTAAAGTTAACGCAATCGGTAAGAAGAGTTTAATGATATTCAGAACTTTCATGGTAATAATTACAGATGAGGAGGGTCAGTCAGTTGAGAATTAATGTGAAAAGTGAATAACATGAAAATCTGAATTAGGATATCAGAACGTGCATAAATTGTGGGGAAAGCAAACCATGAAAACTAAATTCATTTATGTTCATTCAGAAGGAGGAAATAAAGTGTGTTGGAATCTGAACCTAGGGCAAATGTAAGGACTGGACAGTTCTAGTGAAGAAAGAGAAAGAGGAGTTAAGGATGGTTGGGAAAACAAGTGAAAGAATATAAGACATTATTTCTTCCTACTCCTGCTTCTCCCCTTTAAGGGTACTGAAAACAGCTCTTATAATTCACTTACTACTTCCACCCACAAGGTTCTTCTCCCTGACGTCATCTGTATGCACACCTTTTATTTTTCCTCCATATTTTTAAAAGAGGAAATACAGTCTATAAATTGCCATTCCTGCTCAAAAAATAATTGGTCGTTCAAAGCATTACAAAATAGAAAGTTGTGATGACCTAAAGTAAAATACATTTTTTCTATTACCTCTCAAGAAAGATCTCCTTTCTTGAAAGTTGGAAAGGTATTTTTTAAAGGAATTTACTTTAAGTATTTTTAAGAATTTCCGGTGAGTGAAAATATCTTCCATATTTCAAAATCAGCATTGTCTACTCACTACATTTTTATAGAAGGCAGGCAAAACAGATGGTCTAGTAACTTTTAAAAAAGTGATTGGCTCAGTAATCAGGTATGTGTCTTCTGTATGATATGCCATGCAAGTGTTTTATAAAATCCTGTCTGGCCAAGCACATTAACACAATCTGGAGGCTCCCAGTGAGTTAACTACTGGAAAAGATAGTAGACATTTCTGGGAGCGTATGATGTGTTGAAAAGACCCTTCTTCCAAATGTAACTGTTGAAAGATTATGTACCATTCTTCTCCATTTCAGAGACATAAAATTATACATTTAGTGTCTATGAGTGTGAAACAAAGAGACAGAAATTGTCCCTGCTGTGATGCCAAAAATAATAAAGAGGAAAATGCTTGTTGAGTTATTCCTTTATTCAGTCTGTATTTTTTGGCATTTACCACGTTACAGGCACTGATATGTGCTGGGAATACAGAACTGAATGTGAGGGTGTGGTCCTTGCTATCAGGGAGGCCCCTGTCTAGAAAGCAGAGAGATCTGTGTAAACCAACCAATGCAATGATGTATTAGGGCTGTCATGAGGAAAAGACGTTCAAGGGCATAAGAAAGATGAGGTCAGAGACATTTTCAGAGCTGCTTACAAGATGAGTGGATGTTGTTCAACTGCTTGGCAAAGGGAGAAAGGCAGAGGAGACGGGGTACAAAGGAAACCTAGAGCACCACGAAATGGCCCAACTGTGGAATCTGTAATACAATTAGCTAAGTTTAGCCAGAGAGTCAGGTCACTGGGGGAATGACAAGTTGGAGAAATTGGTAGGTTCTGGATCTTGGAAGCCTTCTCAAACTCTGCAAAGGAGTGTGGACTCTGTCCAGTAGGCATTTGGGAGTTCTGAAAGTTTTAAGCAGAGGGGTAATAAAATCTGATTTAATAGTAGTATGAAGCAGGCCTTAAAACATAAGGTAAAATATCTTAAAATACCTTATTTTTACTAAAAATTAAGCATTCAGAAATTACCAACAAGAAAGCCATCTGTGCGACATGATGACAAGTTATAACAACACCATGGACTGCAGAAACTGCTCTTCCTGCTGGTTCAGTCACCTCACCCCTGAGAGCACCTATTGCTTCTCCACCTCCCCGCTCAACAAATTTATTCATTTATTCACTGAGTGCTCATGTGCTAAGCTCTATCATGAGCCCTAGAGATAGATAAAAATAACTCATGGTCCCTGTCCTCAAGGCATTCACTGGAGCCATCCTCAAATGCCTCTCTGGAACCAGACACGACCCTTGAAGAGTCATAGTCTCATTCCTCCTCTGCAGCCACATCCCACTCTTCCCAAAGCCACACTCATTTGTTGCATCTTCCAGTGCAAACTGGAAGGTAAAGAGATGCACTGTGTATAGCAACAGTGACCAGTTCCATGAAGGGTGGGGGTGCGAGGGCTGAGTGAAAGGGCTCCTAGTGAGTCGATGCTTCAAACTCCGGCTTGGAAAGTTAGAAAGATGACTTTGATTTTCACAAGGTTGCTGTATATAAATTTGCATAAAGTTCTATATATTCCTCTGTCACTTAAGGAATCAAAAACTTCAGATGCCACTGATGGACTAGTAGGTATTCATGTTAATTATTGTTTAGATAGCTAGAAAAATCACCCCCTCAAGCCTATCTCAGAGCACAGGCATTATTACACAAGCCGCTGCCTCACTTAGTATTCAGGAAAAACAAAGCTCACAAAATGTCGTGTGAATGTAAAATGAGTCATTTAACTCAAAGAAATGTTATTTGATTACGTTTTTCCACTTAAGCCTTATTACATATAGTATCATAAGCTATTACATAAAGCCCTTGGTTGCCTTACAAATATTTCATAATTGTTTTGGTAAATAAAACTGGGAAGAAAGATATGATATATGTAAGGGAAAGAGGGTCTTATATTTTGGCCTGCATTGAACATGGACCATTTGCCATAGCTTTAGACTGCTGTTCGGCCTATTATCTGCATTACGTACTACTAAATTCACACCCAGTGGTGCAGCTTCTCCTGGTAAGCTCTCCGTTTCTGGGAAATGACTTTAGAAATCTCTTGCCAATTTCCCGAGGTTGAGTTGTTCTAGTGGCATGATTCCTTAGAAATTGGTTCTTAATAGTGTGGAGCATTGAAGGCTTCCATGCTGCCCATAAAAAATGGAAACTTCTCTTTGAAGATGCCACAGAACTCACTGCAGAGCTTCCAGCGACAAAAACCTTTGTTACTGGAAGGTAATCATAACCTTGAAGGCAGCGTGGCAACCTCATCAACTTTGGCAAAGGGCCAAGCAGCAAGTGCTGTTACATCATTAATTAAACAAATGTTTATTGAGAGCCTACTGTGTGGCAGGCACTGTTCTGTGTGCTGTTCTCTGTGCCTGGACACTCCCCTGACCCCATCCCCACTTAGCCGTTCTTTAGGTCTCTGACTAAACATCGAGGAAGACCTCCCTCAATCCTCTCAAACCAGAGTAGGATCATGTATAGGCGCTGTCATAACCCTCTGCACCTCTCCTGAAAAACATTTAGTATAAGCAAATTTTCCTAATTATTTCTGTAATTTGAAAGAGAAAAAAAAAATCTGTCTTTTCTACTAGACCATTAGCTTTGCATTGATCAGAACCATCTCTGTTTACCGTTACTAGTACAGGAACTAGTTAGGATATAAGTAGAAATAACGAAATGTAAAGAGTGAAAACAGAAACCTTATTTTATAATTAACATACTGTATGTATACTATTGTAATTACAATATTCCAACTAGTAATATTATAATAAGTAGCAGAGTGTTCTGAGGCATCTCAGTTCTCAGTCACGTGAACAGTCAAGATTCTTGCACGCAGGGTAATGAGAATTTCTTTGATAAAAGCTGACATTTTCTATTATTTGGTTTTTGAACAGAAAAATCCCTCCAAGTGCCCCTTCCTCTTGTAGAATCTGTTTCAAACATCCTTTGCAAACACACGTGGAGATAATGTCCATGGGAAGGGTTATTTATGTGATGGTTTTGCAGAGGTTGCCTGCCTCCTGAGGTTGAGTTGTTCTGGTGGCATGATTCCTTACTAGTGTGAAGCAGTTACAGTTGACGATCAACTCTAATTCCAAGGTGAGTCCAAGACATGTCTCACAGATAGAATTGATTTGTGGAGACAAATCACACAGGTCTTCCTTAGAAGCAGCAACATCTTCTTGAAGTACTTTCCTCTGTTTGTGATTTAAATCTCGTACTATGATTATTTATTTATAACATTTTTATTTTACATTATTTCAGAGTATTACAGGGTATAAACGTTTTGGTTACATAAATTGCTTTTGTACAGTTTACCATGATTTATTGATGGTTACAGGTATAAATGGTCACTCTTTCGGCTCTCTTCATCCCACATGAAGTATTCTTGCATCTTTTTAGATCTTATCAATAGTTAGGGAATTAAAATCACTGTGTTCCCGTATATTTGTTTGTTTCAGTTACATTAAAAGCATACGAATAACAAAACGAAGGTAGTGACAGAAAATTCTTCAATACACTTCATACCTGTGTTGATAGTCATAGAATCTACTGGCGTAGGGTGGAGTTTAAATTCAAATACCTAGTAATACAACTTAAGATTTACACTCCTACGCTTGGCCAGCTTTCCTCCTGATAGCATCTCACATTCATTGCCAGAAGACGTGTGGCTAGGCCTTTGCACTTTTTATTGCAGCAACTAATCAGCTCTAAATCATTGTTTGTTGACATGTTTGTTCTCCCCAAGTGACCATGAGCTCATTGAGGGAATTAGTGACTCTGTCTTGTTCATCCACTTTATCTTGAACATTAATTCCAACGCCTGCCCATATCTGAGTGATGAATGAATGTTTGTTGAACTACAGGAACTCACAAACATTATCTCTTCTGATCTTTTCCACTGAAACCAGCTGTAATCATCTGCCCCGCAGGTAAATTTAGGCTGTATCAATTTCTTTCACATAGCTATAACACGATAAATGGTTGTATATGATGTAAGAACAATAATATTTTGCCTAATAGGAGTAACATTAGTTTATTGGTTTATGTATGTATAATAGCATGTTAAGGCATTTTTTTCCATTTAAATTTCTTTTTGGAACAACTGTTCTTTCTCTTTGCCTTTTTAATGCTATTAAACTCATTTCAGTCATTCTTTTTGTGACTATTCATTTAAATCTGCCTTTAGAGTTGACTGCAAAATTAAGTTCGATTTTCACTCCTTACATTTCAAGCTTCAATACAACTGAATCATTAAGTGCTTTAGTTAAGACTAACAGATGCGCCTCTAAGTTGATCCCCCGTGATTAAAGCTAGTTTGTAGGCTTCTGATAATACAGTCATACCAGAAGAAATTAAATGCTTATTTTTCTTATGAGATTATTCAACTCTATTATATAAATAGACAAGTATATCCTGCCTCTATTGAGATATTTGGGGGGAGGGATGTGGTTACTTACTTTCCTTCATTCTGAGGAAATATAATGTTAATTAATTAAAGTCTGAACTGGAATGTATTGTTAAGGAACAAGAATTGTCTTTGTCAAAATTCTGACTAGAATTATTCTATTTCAATCAGTATATAAAATTGCTTTGTATAGTGACAATGCTGGCTTCTGCTAACATCATAATGACTGCTTTTGCCTGTGTATGAATGCTTCTAAAGGAAATGAAAGCTGCGCTTTTCTTAAATAGGTAAATATTCTCTCAAGTGTGTCCACTTATTATGTTTACAGATAATAGAAAAGAAAACCTTACTCTGGCTCCCATCTGAATGATCACAATGTGTGAATTAATGACCTAACAATTCCTGTGGATTGATTTCTACTAGTTTATGTGATTTAGGAACATACACAGAATAACGACAACCATCATTGATAGTCTGTTTCTATAATGAAAGTCCTTTATATTTACTTCCTTTTCATTTTCATTGTAATTAAACTTGGCTTTCAAGTTCCATTTTGGAAATCATTTTTTCTTGTAAGCATAAGTGAGGTTCTTTGACTGTAATTGGGGTAGAAGTAATAGAATAGAGTAATGATGTTAAATGGTCCTCGTTTGGCCAGAAGTCCTTTGTCCTGTCTTTATAGGTAGAGGAGCACTAGATTTTGAGAGTGGAAGAACCCATCAGACATTTATCCATTCTCTTCTTCGTTAATTTGCCTAGCATTTGCTGAGCACCTTTTGTATGCCAGGGACTGTGCACAGCACTGGGGAGTTGAAGATGAACCAGGCACATATCACCGTCTAATAGGGGAGACAGAAATTTCATACTTCAATGCAAAGAGGGAGGTCCATGACACAGATACACACCAGATGTTAAGGAAACATCACAAAGGGACCTACCCAGGCTTCTCTTCATGGAAGCAGTGGTGTTGAGGGGTCCAGGGATCTGGACTCTCTTGTTTTCCCATCTAATCAACCAAAGTGCCTTTACCAGCCAAACATAGCAATGACTATGTGAGGCCACTTGATCCCCAAGGTCCTGCCAGGCAGGCAGTACTGAGCTTGCTAACTTAAAACCTTGTAAAAGCCCTAGACTTCTTATACCCACACATCAGTAAGGGATTCCCTGGCCCTTCAACTCTAGCCGTTGACCAGCCTGTAGACTTCCCATCTTGTACCACAAGCCTTGGGTGAGGAATTATGCCTCATTGCCCATGGCCTGATGTCTGTGTATGGTAACTTACCCAGTCTTCCTCACCATACTTTTGTGTTTAACACTTGGAACTGCAACCCCCAGAGACAAGTTGGGGGATGAGGGACAGGGAAGTTATCTGAACTCACAGTAGCAGAATTGCTAAACAGACTTTATCATCGTAATATGACTTTGCTATTGAGTATTTTCTGAGCTGGCTACTTTTTGAGAGTTAATGTCTTATCCTTTCCATTCTACAAACATTTACTGAGATACTGACCTCTGCTCTGTGAAGTATCAAAACCTCAGGAGCAAAAGGAACTGACATTAATTCTATATACTAATCTCTATGACTGAAAGATTATTGTCATACAGGTTCTAATAGTATCTTTACTGTTCAATTGCAGTCACCAGAGCCATTGAGGCCATCATTTTGAAGTTGATGATGATGATGACAAAAAGCTTCCTGTTTCATAATTCTTTTCACTTTTACAAAATGTTTTCCAAATTATTATTTTATCCTCAGAGTGAAGAAGTAGATGATACAGATAAAATTCTACTTTTACTGACAAAAATTTAGAGGCACCAGAGATTGATTTAGTTGCTTAGCTCCTGGCAAAGCCAGGAATAGAGATCCTGATGCTTGAATGGCACCCTATAGCCCATAAGAGGACACACTATGTTGTTATTTCATTAACTCTTCACATTGTCCCTATGAGTTGGAGTTATTAATACCACTCTTTTATAGATAAGGAAACCAAGGTGCATAGACATAATGTAGTTACCCAAAGTCATGCATATTCACATCCAGCTAAGAGGTTTTAAGCAGCTATTTTGGACCAGGCACTGTGCTGAGTGTGTTCATATGTAATATCTCATCTACCCTTAGAACACTCTGTGAGTCAGGTGCCATTATCCATATTTGACAGAAGAGTAATCCAATTAATTGCCCAGAGTCTCCATTTACTGGCAATTAAGCCAGTTCTTAAACTCCTTTCCAATGCTCTTTCCATTAAGTCAGAGGTTCTCAGCCTTTTTCCCATCTCCAGTCTATTTATAAGCACAGCACATACTCATTGGTAACATCACTCCTTGCACCACAGATGTGTTTCATAAAGTTTCTTCCCCTAGGAGATATTAATATATCAGAATCTGCTGGAAGAGGAGGGGGATGGAGGTGGAGAGGGGGGCATTCAAGAGAGAAGGTAGTTTAAATTAGCACTCTTCCCCCTCCTCCATTACTGACTAAACTATCTCTCTTAATCCTTATAATAGTCTTTTTTTAAAGATCTAACTTTATTTTATCTTTTTAACAAAATTTGTTGGGTCCCTACATGTGCCATATGTGTTCTAGGTGCTGGAGATATAGCAGTGAACAAAATCTGTGAGGTTCCTACACTCATAAAGCATATATTCTAGATAGTGACAAGTGCTCTGAACAAAATTAAACAGAAAAATGAGATAGACATAGGGGAGGGTAGTTACTATGCAGCGTGGTCAGGGAAGCCCTCTCCAAGGAGCAGCATTTGGGCTGAAACCTGAATGGCAAGAGCAGGGACAGAACTGGAACCCAGAGATAGAACTGGAATCAGGTGCTGGACATCTTCTTGCTCACATAGCTGGTTCTGGCCCTATTCTTCCTCGTCATACTAAGGTACGAATCGCAAGCTCAGCCTGCTTGACTTCCAGCTCCAATCAGAACACCCAAAACAACAACCAGGCCTGGTACTATGTCTCTATGTCAAAGCCTTGGGGCTAGCTCTGGCCCACACAAGCTGGAATCACAGCTGGTCCTATACTTTGTTCCATGGCATACCAAATCCATAGGAATATTCACTCCACCTTCAGCAAGGATGAAACCTACCCAGAGAGAGCCTCTGACTCACACAATAGTTGACTTTCAAAATGTCAGGTCTTTCAAGTAGATAAACATTTCCATCAGCAATTTATTTTCTGTAAGCAGTTTGTCTTTGTTAAGGACCCAGGTTCTTTTCTTTTCCCATTTTCTGAAGGTGAAACTGAACACACAAGCAAGAGACAAGGCAACTAGTGGATGGGGATGGGAACTAAAAGATTTTGGAAAGGAGCTTTGCTCAGAATTCCTTGCTTGGCATGTCTATTCCACGTGTCCTCTAACTTTTGGATATAGGGTGACTGGTAACTAGATTTCTATTCAGTGTTGATTACAGAGGGAAGTTCCCCATAATTAAACATTAAGAATTTAGAATCATTAAAATTTGGTATATGTATACAATGAAATATTACTCAATTATAAGAAACAACAGTGATCTAGCACGTCTTATATTTTCCTGGCTAGAGCTTGAGCCCATCCTCCCAAGAGAGGTATCACAAGAACGGAAGATTAGGCTCCACATGTACTTGCCATCAAATTGGCACTAACTGATCAATACTATGGTGCTCACATGGTAGTAATATTTTCCAGGGATTAGAGGGTTGGGGGGGTGGTAAACTCACAGCTAATAGACGCAATGATCGTTGTAGAGGGAAAGGGTATGCCTCTAATTCTCGCTTGGCTGAGGCAAAGTCATATAATGTAACCAAAATGTTTGTACCCTCATAATATCCTGAAATAAAAATAAATAGTAAAAAAACACAAATCTGTACATGGTAAAAATAATTATCAAAGGATATTATATGCAATTTTATGATATATTAGAAAGTGTAGGGAAAATATAACTTTCTGGCAAAATATAAATTTACAATTACAAAACTTGGACAGACTATAACTGCAAAACAATTTGTAAGGTCGTTAAAGATCTATTTACCATTGAGCGGAAAAAAAGAATTCCGAATCAGTGGTGTCTTCAACATTACATCAGTAGAAGTGTTTCACACAAACCAATCACTGAAATAGGTCAGCCTAGGATTTACAGTGAATTTATGTTGCTATACAGAATACCACAGACTGTGTAATTTAAAATGAACAGAAATTTATTTGGTTCATGGTTCTGGAGTCTGAGAAGTCCAAGAGCATGACACTGGCATCTAGGAAGGCATCTTCTTGTTGTATTATCCCATGGCAGAAGGTGGAAGGGCAAGAGAGTAAGAGAGAGCAAGACAGAAAGGGAGCTGAACTCATCCCTTTCATCAGGAACCTATTCCTGTGATAACTAGTCCCCTTCTGCCACAACGCCATCAGCCCATTCATGAGGCCAGAGCCCTGGCGACCTACCCAACTCTTAAAGGTCCCACCTCTCAACACTGTTGCACTGGGGATTAAGTTTACAGCACGTGAACTTTGGGAGACACATTTAAACCATAGCATTCTGCTCTTAGCCCCTAAAATTCATGTCCTTCTCCAAATGCAAAATACATTCATTCTATCTCAATATCCCCCAAAATCTCAACTTTTTCTGGAATCAACTGAAAAGTCTAAAATCCAAAGTGTCATCTAAATCAGATATGGGTAAGAATCAAGGCACGATTCATCCAGAGGCAAATTCCCTCCAGCTGTGAACCTGCAGAATCGAAACAAGTTATTTATTTCCAAAATACAATGGTGAGACAGGCATACGATAGACATTTCCATTCCAAAATGGAGAAATAGACAAGAAAAAAGAGGTAACTGGTCTCAAGTAAGTTTAAAACTCACCAGGAAAACAACACTAAGTCTTAAAACTCCTTTGACTCCATGTCCAGCATCCTGGTCACATTGTGGTAGGAGTTGGCCCCCCAAGGCCTCAGGCAATCCTGCCCCTATGACTTTGCTGGGTCCGGTTCACCCCACAGTTCTCATGTGTTGGAGTCTTGTGCCTGCAGCTCTCCCAGGCTGACACTGCAGGCTGGTAGCTCTGCAGATCTAGAGTCTCAGGAGTGTCTGCATTCTACAGCTCTGTTAGGCATTGCCCTAGAGGGGACTCTCTCTGCTGGCTCTGACCCTGCAGCAGCTTTCTGCCTGGGCTCCCAGGCTGTCGGATATATCCTTTGAAATCAACATGGAGGCTGCCATGGTCCCACAGCTCATTCACTCTGCATGTCTGCAGAGTCCAAACCACATGGAAGCCAACAAGGCTTACTTCTTGTGACCCTCAGGGCTGTGGCACAAACTTCACCTGGGCCTGCTGGGGCAGCGAAGGAACACTGCACCAGAATGTGGGGAGCAGAGTCCCAAGGCAACCCTGGGCAGCTAATCCTTGGAGGGTGCCCCAGACCTGTCCCCTGAAACAATTCTGCCATCCTAGATCTCCGGACCTGTGATGAGAGGGACAGCCTCAAAGATCTCTGAAATTCCTTCAGGGTCTTACTCCCATTGTCTTAGTGAGTAGTAAATACCTTACTCCCTCTACTCACCTTCTACTCACACTAATCTCCTTAGCAAATGGTCACTTGGCTGCACCCTTGGTTTGCTCTCCTAAACATACCTTCTCACTCTTTACATGGGCATGCTCCAAATCTTTCCATCCTGCTTCTCTTTTAATTATAAATTCCATCTTTAAGTCAGTTCTTGTCTCTCACATCTTACTGTATGTGGTTAAAAGTAGCCATGCAGCTCCTTCAATATTTTGCTTATTAGCAATTTCTTCTGCCAGATATCCTACTTCATTGCTCTTAAATTTTGCCTTCCATACAGCCCTTGGGCATGGACACAATTTATCGAAGTTCTTTGCCACCCTATAACAAGGATAGCCTTTACTTCAGTTTCCAATACCTCTGTTTCATCTGAGACCTCATCAGAATGGCCTTTATTTTCTATATTTCTACCAACATTCTGATCATGATCACTTAAATAATCTCTAAGAAGTTTCAGACTTTCCCTACAGCTCTCTTCTTCTTCTGAGCCCTTACTATAATCATCCTTAACACTCAATTTATGACAATCTAGCTTTTTTCTAGCCTGCCCCTCCAAATTCTTCCAGCCTCTACTCATTTCCCAGTTTCAAAGCCACTTCCACCATTGTAGGATTTATTATAGCAACAGCCCCACCTCTTGGCACCAATTTTTTTGTTTCAGTTCATTTTATGTTGCTATAACAGAATACAACAGACTGGCTAATTTATAACAAACAGAAATGTATTTAGCTCATGGTTCTAGATGCTGAAAATCCAAGAGCATGATGCCAGCATCTGGCAAGGGCTTTCTTGCTGTGTCGTCACATAGCAGAAGGTGGAAAAGCAAATGAACATAAGAGAGCAAGAGGGAAAGGGGGCTGAACTCATCCCTTTTATTAGGAAACCACTCACGTGATAACTAACCCACTTCGCCATAATGCCATTAATCCATCCTAAAGGCCCTCTTAAAGGTCCCACCTCTTGACAGGGTTGGATCGAGGATTGTTTCCAACACATGAACTTTGGTGGACACATTTAATCATAGCAGATGCCACAGTTATGTTTCTATAAAAGTGAAAAACAAACTTTAAACTCAACCCTAAAAGATAAGTGATAGGGGTAAAGGAGGTATATCACCCTGGGGAGATTTTTCAAATTAACATTCCTTTCTCTCCCTGTAAAAAATTACGATACATACCCTGAAAATACAACCCCTTTGACAATAGTCATTATACTTAGCCTTGCTACTCATGGTCTATACTGAAGCAGAAAGAAAAGTCTGGAACCTATTGGAAGAGAGTTTCTCATCCTATAAGTTAGTTTTCTATAAAACCAACCTTTAAATAAAATTCAGTTTATGGAGCCTATCTGGCCAGAGTCAAGATTTAAACAGTCTTTACTGACGACCCCAAGTTGCAATTTACCTACTAGCACACTTCCAAAATACTTGGTGTATTTACAGTGATGACACCTCTACATTGTATTGCTCTTACCTGCAGTTCGTGTTTGTCACCCCATCTCATTGTAAAGGCAGACAGATGTCTTTCCCCTTCATAGCCTCTACAGTGCTTTGTATATAGATGCTGAAGATTTGTTGAATTAAATTTGTTGCATTTAGACACTTTGACATTTTCTAAGTTTCTAATTTTTTTGCATTGATATTCCTTGACAAAATTCTGAATTTCTAATATAGAAATTCTCTGGTAGGACTTAGACAATAAATTAGTTTATTCCTTCCTTCAGCAAATATTCACTAACATTTAGTATGTTGATCAGATTACTTCTTACATATTTTAAAATACATACTTAAAAATAACAATGACCACTTTTGAAATCTTTATATAGGCCAGGGATTTAATTTTGAGGCTTTTATGACTTAAAGTGCTTGAATATCTAATTTGAATCTTCTCAAGTTGGTGGAAACTCTGAAATAAGCTCCTCTAGGATAACAGAATAAGCTGTATCTGTCACTATGATATGATTTCTTTAACTTTTGGGGAAAGCAAATAACAGGAAGATCAAATTCCTCCAATAATGGATTTTTCCACTCAATTATTCAGCTGTCGAAGCTGCTAGGCCATGCAGAACTGGTTTCAAGACTGTACTACTGCCAGATGAAGCTGTCAGGATTGTTGGTCTCCAGGGAGCCTGGGAATTGTTTCAAAGTGGTCACAAAGGATCATTAGAATTAAATATACTTTATTGGAAAGAAATAGTCATTCTCCTACTGGGATTTACCAGCCATATCCTTTATCCTTAAAGGTTCTGAAATAATACACAATAAACCTGATTCTGTTATTTTCAGCTACCTGTATACCAGCTATCTATAACTAAATACTCTAATAATCTAGGTTTGGGCAGTGTAAACACAACAAATATCATTTCTTAAGTCCACAGGAAAAATTCTACACTATCAAATAAAGTTCTTAAACCTTTGATTGACAGTTTTCAATCAAAATAATGGGTTTCGCTTTGTTTCATAAGGACAATCCTTCAACCTCTCTCTCCTTTCCAATAATCTGACTTTCTAAAGAATTACCTTCTTTCTTATGGAATAGAAAGAAATGAAAAGTTTTCTCCTGTTCAAGGAAGTAAGAAAAAATGGTCAATTCCTCTGATTTGCAGTGATAGTGATAGGCATGTACACTAATTTTCTTAATGGCTATTTTAGCTGTCTTTGGTTAAGTCCTTCAAAATCATGCTTACTCATAACTGCTATAGTAGCACAAATTTATAACTTAAGAATGCTGGTCACACAGTAATGAGTGAAAAATATTTGTTAGTATGTACTTAAAAATTACACATACATGTACACACACACACAACCACAAGGTGTACTCTGATTTGATAAAGCCAACTGTGGAATGATAAACTCACAAACATCAAGGAGTGGTGTTTTTTATAAAAGCATTCTTCACTTTATGAGCTTCAAATCGCATTTTTGGTAATTCAGTTTGCAGATAACTTTCAAAAACATTTCTGTTGCATAAAGCAAAGTTTACCATTGTTGACGCAACTACAAAAAAAATCAAAAACAAAAAAACAAAAGATAAAGTATCAGACTTAATCTTCTATTAAGAGATTCAGAAAATTCAGGTCCTTTTTGAAGCTGTTCAAAATCAAAATGATGGTTTCTAAAAAAAAGAAACAGCTTTAAGAAATATTGGAAAGCTACTGCAGATTTTGACAGGCATTTTTTAAAACGAAAATAAATTTTATTGTGTATATTTGAGGTTTACTTCATTTGTAATGTAGAGGCATCGGTTAGCACCAACCAAGGAGACACAGACACATTTAGATGGCAGACCTTGGGAGCTGGTGACTTGTGATCTCAACCACACCCCTATCATTACCCACCTTCGTTGACTAGGCCACTTCAGTTGCTTGGCTCCTTGCCAGACATCAGTGATTGAGATTTGGAATCAGAGAAACAAACAGCGATATCTGAAGGCACTATTGCTTTTGTCATTTTCCTGTAAATTCATCATTTGACTGTGTCTACAGACAACAACTAGCTTTGTTGTTTTGAACGACCTGTTAGGGGTCTGGTGCTGACTCTGTATTTGAAATGCTCCATCTTTTGTGAGCTTGGCAAATCACTTGTCTCTTTGAACCTTAGGTTTTGTAAAAATGTGAAAAGTGAAGATATTGATCCCACTCCTGTCTGCCTCAAAAGTTTGTGAGGAAAGTCAAGTGAGATCCGATCTGATAAGGCTTTGAAAACCACAAAGCACTGCACAAATGTTCAGTTTCATTCTGATGATCTCAGAAGAGCTGTCTGCCTGAAAATGCATCAAGCAATCCTGAAATCTTAACTACATGCAGAACTGTACGTTCAGGTGAGAGTCACTTATATGTCTGCAAAAGCCTTTGCCAAACTCCTCCTATGACAGTCCCTCTATAAGCCATCACCATGACTAAGTCCCCCAAGACTGAAGACTCAGGGGTCATTGAAGAAGGTCAGCACCCACAAGGCACCAAGCATGAGACCAAAGGCACCACACCCGGCAGTTAGGAGCATGCCCTTGTTTCCTTGGAGCGAGATGAGGAGTAAATGGTATTGGAGATTAAGTCAGTCCAGTACAGAGTTTTTAAAAAAAAATTGGATTATGGTTGATCCACCTGTGCAGAGGTGTTAGATGATTTCTCTGGGGCTTGGTCTTATCATCTGTGAAAGGGAGATAGTAATAATGTGCATCTGGTGGGATTGTTAAAAGAATTAAATGCAATAATACAGTGTGTAGAGTAATGCTTGCAATATAGTAAGGGCTTGATAAATATTAGCTACAATTTTTTTTTAGCTACAATTAGTTTTATTTTTTATTACCTTAATTGGTATTTAAACTCCTATACCTCTATTTGCCTATTAATAATATCAGCATAAGCAACTACCCATCTCCTGGAAGAGAATTTTTTTTCCATATCTAAGATGTGTCTTGTGATATGTAAGTAGATATTTTTTCATTTTGAAGCAAATAGTGTTCAAAAGGAACATTCTCTTTGGTTTAAGAGGTTGGACACATTAAGAGGTCTCAGCTTAAATGAGCAGAAAAGGCAAAGAATCTCTAGTAATGAAAATGGTGCAGAGAATATAAAGACCCAGGAGAATAGTAAAGTATATTTAAAATGACAATATTGTTATTACACATTGCCCATAAAGCAGTTATACATGCAGCTCCTGCCAAGCTTGTTTGCCATCGCTTCCTAAATTTGGCTGGTAAGCAAGGAAGACATCTGGAAAAAATAGTTAAAACAAAACAGTGTCTAATTAGTTTTAAAATATTTTGGTTAAAAAGTACAGTAATTAAATAATGCAGTTCTGAGAGAATAAAAGGAAGAGACTATTCTGGGAAGACACAGTGTAGCATTCTCACACATTTCTAGTGGAGACATGAGGGGCTTATAAGAGGAAGCATAATTATTTCTTCTTTAATTTTTAATCATGAAAATATTAAAAGTACTTAAAATAAAATAAGACACCTTTTACCCACCACTAACATTAAATAGGCATCAGCATTTTACCTTATTCACAGTTATTGCTAAAACCAAAATTATATTCAATTATTGTGTTAGCTAGTCTTCATTCTGGTATTGATTCCAGTTGGTTGTGTAACTATTTTTCTGTGATTAGCGATCCAATACAATAAATTAAAACTTGGGAGTAAATGTCAGTTTCTGAATTGTAAATTAAAAATCCTCCTTGTATTGAGAATCTTCTAAGAGCCTCACTAAATATCTTGGCATCTTTGATTGAATTAGGTTTTTTAATTGACTGGAGGCCAACCCCCTATGTTAGGTGGTGTGATTTAAGGCACCTTAGCGATCCTACTCAATAATATCTTCCCCGTCAACTAGAATTCTAATCACAACTCACTCCTATGGGGTTTATGTTAGTCTAGGTTTTTCAGAGAAACAGAACAGTGAGAGAGACACACACATAGACAAACACACAGGAGACAAAGAGATATTTACTGTAAGGAATTGGCCTAAGCAGTCATGCAGGCTGAGAAATCCAAGATCTGTCACTGGCAATCTGGTCACCCAAGAGAGGTAATGATATATTAATAGTTCCAGTCTGAGTCAAAAGGCCTGAGAACCAAGAGAGACAATGGTGTAAGTTCCAGTCCAAATTCAAGTCTGAAAGCAGAAGTCTGACATCTCAGCTTGAAGACAATCAGGTAGGGAGAGAGGATTCTTTCTTACTCAGCCTTTTACTCTATTCAGGCCTTCAGTGGATTGGCTGAGATCCCCCACATTGCGTAGAGCAGTCTGCTATATAGTCTACTGATTCAAAAACTAACCTCTTTTAGAAACACCCTCATAGATACACCAGAAATAATGTTTAACCAAATATCTGAGCATCCTCTGTCCCAGTCAAGTTGACATATACAATTGACTATCATGGGGTGGATGACAAAAAGTAGAGCAGCTCTCTCAAACACACACTCAGTTCAAATACCCAGTTTCTGGTTATCTGGAACAACTATCTGGCCATTTATTCATTTGCGCATTTGTAACATGGATCAGTTGGGTCCCATAAATCAATGAGATGCTGGTAATTTTAAAATGTGGTAAGATAGGAATGGTGAGAAAACAAGCAGCTCTGGCATGTCTGGACCAGGAAAGGCAGTTCTAGGCTGATAAAGGGGTTGGGGTAAACTCCTAGGATGGTGATGATAAATGCTGGGTGGTGGTGCTGGTGTTAGCAGATATAATTTATTAAATAATCATAATGAGCTAGGCAGGCATTGTGATAGTTATGCCTGCCTAACTCACTTATTAAACTTTCTTTAATCATCAGAGCAACCATATGAGTCATGTACTATTATTATCCTCAGTTTCGAAATGAGAAAACTGAGACTTCTGGAGGTTAGATACAAAGTCACATAGTGTTGGTCGGTTCAGAGCTGGAACTCCATCTTACTAAGTGCTATTGCTGCAAGGGGACAGCAAAGGCGAGCAATACAGGCCGCATGGGGAGGGATCCAGGCAGGAAAGCACACCTCACGTGCTGCACAGTTTTGTCTTAACTAATTAGAGGAAGTATGTGTTTGTTGGAATACTTAAAAGTGTCAGAATCAAAGGGCAAACAGGGAGACCAGTCCCCAGTGTTTAGCTCAACCCTGAAAAGATGGCAATAGGTACAGATGATGCAGCAAATGAAGAAAAGGGAAGTGACAAAAGATAAATAAATCAATTTTCTCATTCCCAACGTGGAAAGTAATTATAGAGGAGAAAACAAAAAACAGCATCAAAAATGAGACAGTTGATTAAAAGGCAGAAAATACTAACAGAAAGGAGATTTAGATGAGTTTCTACATGGGGGTAATGGTAGAATGAGAGCATTTACAATTACATGGATTAAGTCCCAATTTGGTTCATTTGGAAGAAAGAAGGTGATAATAAGAGGTGCTGTGCTTTGTGTGAAAGATGATGCAGCCCCAACCTTCTTCGTACACTCCATGCCGGTGCATGGTGTCTCTGAGTGCACGTCATCCACTTCCGTGTAACCCACACAGCTGCCAACCTGGCAGTTTGCTCCAGTAAGTACTCAGTAATATATTGTCATTCTTCAACACTGAGTTAGGTGATTATCACAATAACTACTTTTCCGTTATTAGGCAAGAGCCTAATTTTTCTTCTTTCAGAGTTACGTGATGTGTGAAACATTAAGGGACTTAATTACTTCAGTATGTTTAGAAATTCAAGACCAGAGATTAAGAATATAGGCATTGTAGCCAAACCTGGCTTTTAATCCCAGCTTCTCTGTCCATTTCAAGGATTTTAAATGTGTTATTAATCCCTCTGAGCCTCAGTTTTCATATTTGTAAGCAGTGCTGATTATAGCCACCTCTCAGGTTGTTGTGAGGATTGAATAAAATAAAATGTGTCAAGTATTATCCTGATGCCTCAGTGAACAGAGATAATGGATGGGTGGATGGATGGATGGCCAAGAAACAAAACAGTGAGTGGATGCAGGAACACCAGAAGTTTGGACTAATGAAGAAGTCTCATGAATTTTTAGAGGTTGCCATCACTTCTTTAATAGTTGCTAGTAGTTCTAAAGGTATTTGAATGCTCACATTGCTTTGTTTGGCTTCTGAAATTTGACTACAAATTAAAGCTTAAAAGGAGCTCTCAAGGAAAGCTCTGCAGGCACCTGTGTTGAGAGCTAAACCTTCATACTCTCCACTGATTGATTGTGTAAGCGTGGGCTAGTGCAGGGAGGTGGAGTGCGGGCAAGGACCATGGCACTGCTTTGCTTAGAGAGATCAAAATTTCCTTTTCCTACCTGTCCTGCCAAATGATTCTCTTTCTACTCCTCCGTAGAGTATCTCTGAGAATCCAAATGTTGTGAATTAATGTGTGACATTAATCATAGCTTCCTTGTTCCCAAATTTTTCATATCAGTGTTTCCCATGCTCCACTCAGCTCTCATGTTTATGATTGAGAGGTGGAATTGGAGTAATTCATTCGAAGACATATATGCAAAGAATTGTATTTAACAATCACGGCCCTTCTAATGAGAGTCCCTCCTGAATGCAATTAAGGGCTGGCTACATTATCAGTTAACTTTGCATATTGGATATGTTTTGAATACCTTCAAAGGGATGTTCATGCTTTTTGTCAGGAAGTAAAAATGATCGGCAAAAGCATCTACTGCCAAAGCATGGCCCTGCTCTTGGTGGCATTTTCAAAGATAGCTTCCTGGCCTTTTGAAAGGAATCAGTTCTAAATGATGCCAGAGCCTCAGAACTCTTTTAAAGCTCAATGATCAGATGGAAACTCCAGAGATCAGCTGAGAGCATATCTGGTATTAAGCAACTTGGCCTATTTAAGAATTTTGAGAAAGATAAGAACTTTATTGCCTTGAATCCTAGAATTTCTTTCCATGTAATTGTAAATGTCTCTTACTACTTCTTAATTGCCGTGATCTAAAAAAGAGATTCAGGGTTTAGAAAATGATGATTCTTTTGAAATCACCTCCTCAGAACCACTAGGAAGGTTAAAATTGGCCAATGGATGGGGAAAAGTGCTGAAAAAATTAGTTTATTATCTTTTCTTGCCTTACAAACTCACTCCATCCCCAGCACCAGCCGACTCACCCTTCACACATCCCCAGCCAGCGTTTGCCTAGATAACTCCAGCTTTCAGACCTTGCTCAGTCGTTACCTGCTCTATGAAATATCTCCAACCCTGTCCTTCCATGGCCCTCCTCAAACTAGTCGAAGAAAAATTGCACCAGACAAGTTAAACAGACAAGGAAGACTTGATTCAAGCCTGTTGCAGTAGGACGAAGAGATTGAAACAAAAGGCAGGAGAGGTTTTAAGGGTGAGCTAGTAGAGGCCATTAGTGGGGAGGCTGTCAATATGATTAGGCCTTTTGTGTTTGCTAATGGGCGCGTAAGTTAGGCTCCTACCCTCCCAGAGAGACTGGGAGATAGGGGCCCTAACCTTGGTGATTACATTTCAAAGGGATGGCTCCCAGGTCCCTGAGAAAGGCATTCCTGTGTTGCAAAACTGGCTAGATTCTGGGGGATTTACATCTCAAAGGGGCAGAGAAATAATTTACAATAGCAAGTTTTCTAAAGAAAATTCTCCAAGAAAAAGGAGATTTGGGGCTTATACTCAGGAAGAAACTTGTCTAACATTTAAACAAGCTGAGAGCAGCATTGAAGATGTCTTGATCAGGGTCCTCCTGTGTGTTAATATGCCTTCATGGCACTTCTATGATAGCTGTTCCAATTATAATTGTTTAGGTTTCTAAAACTTTGTGAATTTGCAAGATTAAGAAGAGCTCTTGATGACTGCCCCAAACGTATCTGTATTGACAGTCATCAATGATTTGTTTAGTATCTGTCCCTTTGGACAGGGATAATGTGTCTACTTTGTTTACCCCTGTGCCCTTAATACAGAGTATATGCAGAGTACCTGGCCCATAGTAGACACTCATTAAGTATTTGTGGAATAAGTAGAAAATTCTGAAAAATAAAACCAGTTTCTTCAGAATTCCTCACTGCTCTTTCTTTGGCATCACAGGGTTAAAGATTCATTTGTCTATAGGATGAACGGAGAATGACTTCATTAGTTAATTAATTTTTATTACAATGACCACAGCACTGTCCTACCCAAAAGCATGTCTTCTACCTGTTTTTCCCCTTGATAAGTCAAGTAAACATGATATACCAAAAGTCTACACACAAGATGTAGAACATATTTTTTCACATATACGAGCTGGCTCAAACTAATAAATTAGCTCTCATACATGTGAAACAATTTTACATACCCTCTTCAAATTTACAAAGATGACTTAGAAAAAATAAATGGCATATATCTCTTTTCAAAATTATTTGGAAACATTTGTACTAATGTCATTTTTTTCTCTCAAAAACATTTCCCCATAGCAAATAAAAGCATTAACAAGCACTCCATTGATCATTCTTTTCCAGAAATAGTCATTGTAGTTCCATAAACATTTTAAATCATCACTCAAGTCTAGCCTTGAATGAGAAAAAATAGTTTTAATAAAAGAATTAAAGTATTTACAGAACCTGAAACAGAGCACTTCAATAAGGACAGTTCCCCTAAATTCAGTGATTCAGCTGTCTTTTAAATAAAATAAAAATGATTTTGAATTGAATGTGAAGCCCAGTGAAGTAGGTCTTTTTAGCAATAAATCCAGAAATTTTAAAACTTTCTAGCCACCCAGAATCACTCGGGGGTTTTCATGCATGACATGGAACAATGATCTTAAATGTTAACACAAGATAGTCTTTCTTGTCCTCTAGGATCAGCCTATGTTTATACCATAAAGACAGTAAAGCTAATTTACTCCTTTCTGTATTTAATTTGTCCTTTACAAAGTTTCAAAGTTGGAAGTGTTTTGATGATGGCATCTTGCACTACTTTTTTTTTTTCCTAGATACAAGTCATGTTTATATAATGGTGAACCATCTGGATTCAAAGAGAAAAATCTAATCAATAGCCTTTTGTGTTTTTTCTAGATGCTTTCTAACGTTGAGATATTTCCAGATGCCTGGATCACAGAGACCCAATAATTGTCAACACGTAATTGGATGAGTGGTTTCCCTTTCATCCAAATGTTCTAACTTCATGTAACCCCAAAGCTCACCACTCTCTGGTGTCAGTAACAGCTTGGGTCTGAGACTTTAGATTTTTAGGGTTTTCTTTAACACATTTATGGCAATAGTAATTCCATAGTTTGTTGAGGATAAAATCTGAGCCAACTTCTGTGTATCTAGAAGAAATCTGCGATCTATACAAGCTGTGTCAATCACAATGCTTTTGGCTGCCAAAGAATAGAAAACAAACGTAGGCCTTAAGCTTACGCAATAAGGAATCAAGTCATGTCACTGAACAAGAACTCACTGGTGACACAGGTGCTGACCAATGTGCAGCTTCACAATATCTCTGTCCACCGTTGCTGTTCTGCAGTCTTCTAGGTGTCTGCTTTGTCCCCATAACCAAAAAGTAACTACTCCAGCTCCAGAAATTATGTCGATATAACGCTAAAGAGGAGAGGGGACCTTTTTATTCTGGCTCCTGACTGCAATATGCGATACCCGTTACTGTACTTTGGTAGACAGTGTGTTTTATAACCATGGGGAAAAACGAAAAATAAATTCTAAAATGAAGAGAATAATTTCATCAGTGCTTTAATGAGCAGATGATTAACAACAACCACTTTACACAGGTTGTTATGTACTTTACAATATTGACTCATATAATCTTCATCACACCCTTATGGGGAAAGTACTATTTTTATTGCCTCCATTTTATAAATGAGGAGATTGGGGGACAAAGGGATCTTGCCCAAAGTTCCACGGCTAGAAAGTGCCAGAACTCAGATCCAAACTAGGCTCTGAAGCCTGCGTTCTTAAACACTAACACTATGCTTTGCTACCTCTAATTACCCCGTTTTTTAAGGCTTTCGTTCTTCCAATTCATTATACATTGTTTGATCATGTTAGCTTTACATTCCTTCTCATTTCTGAAAGAAAATGTATTTGGGCTATGTCATAGACCTAAATAATCCAAAGAAACATATTGGTTCTTTAAAAAATGGTTCTTGTTTTCAGAGAGAGAAGCCCTATACTAGGGTTCTGAAAAGGAAGGGTAATGTAAAACTCACTAGATTCAGATTATTTAGCCCAAATGAGGAAACAATAAGATCTAGAAGGGTCACGTGACTTGACCAAGGTTCCCCAAGCCCCCTAATGGTAGAGCTGGGATTAGGATTCATATATTCTGCCATATATTTTAATCAAGTTCAAAATGATGTATAATGTTCTCTGCACTAACAGAATGGATCATGGAAGCAGGGCAGCAGAAGAACAGGTCCCTTGGTGGCTTCTTGATTTATCCTCCACCTAGTAATTTTTCACTCAGTGATCAAATAAAACCGTTTGTTGTGATTATATCAGGAGCATTACTCAGGCTTAGCACCTTCCCTTTGGGCTCCATGACACATGAGACACATACTGCCTGTGCTGTGGAAAGTGGGAAGCTGGAAAGGCTTTTAAAGACTGTACCAATTGATTTTTTAGATATAAATGACTTTAATAAGAAAAATATGCAGTCTCTCATATTCACATATTACAGTCCTATGGTCACAACTTGTAGTCTCCTTTGTCACTTAATAATGTTTATTTCTGATACTGATTTAAGGCCACAGTGTAAAATATATCCATGAATTGCATTGCTTTTCTTTGTCCTTCTCTGTGCTTCTGTTATTTTTCACATATTCCTTTTATTTTGACTATTTTAAAACTTCTAATACAAAAGAACTAGTGGTACTTTAACATCACATGGCTTGCAATTATAATCCCTTTTTCCCGTTGCAGAATTTTCTTTGCCAGTGCTCCTCATGTTTCTTTTATGTAATTTAATTAGAGTTTTTATTATCCAGAGTGACTGGTATAAGAGATATTCTGGTTAATAGAATAATACCATATTTATTCTAGTTAATAGAATATTACCTGGTTATTAAATCAATATACTGAGGTATCAATTTTCAAATAAGTTAAATATACTCACCATGTAATGCTCATTAATTTAGTCCTTTAATCAGAAAATATTTAGTAGCTGGCTCAGGCAGTGTTCTAGATGATGGGAGAGAAATAATTTCATGCTTTTGGTTCCTCAGGGAGTTTATAGTCTACTTGGGGAGCTAGTTAAATCATACAATGTGATAAGGGTAAGAACACAGCACTTAGGGGACTTTTAGTCCAGCCTGTGACCCAGTGAGTGTTGGGACATCAGAGAAGCAAGCAAATCGTGTTAAGTATAATTTGACCTTGGACAATTCAGAGGGCACTTAGAGGTCTGATAGTGCTTTAGACTTGTATTAGAAATAGTTATAACTCTACTGTAGGTTTATAAAGGTGCTTGTTAAGAGTTGTAAATGGAACAATGATGAATAAACCCTTTCGTGTCTATAGATCATTACGGATTTTTTGCTTCTACCTCTTGCGTCATTGTCAAATTTTACAACTTTTACTTCCACGTGACAGTCTCTGCTTTCTCCCTTCAAGTGTGTGATTCTTTGAATACTTTCATAAATCAACATCCATTTCATTTTTGTAGGTACTCCTTATCAATTTTAACCTTTTTTCATGGACTTGTCTAGCCTCCAACTTGGTCCTTTGTTACACACAGCACCTCTGGCCAAATAGAAATACTTTTTATCTTTAGTGTAGCACTTCCCCCTCCCCCCGGTGATTTTCCATTTCTAGGTACATAATGGCCCAGAGCTGTCTAACTCATCACTGAGGATCCTGAAATGGCAATAAGCCCTGTGTGGGGGAGCCCAGTTTGGGGGTTTATGATCAGAGACAAGGCTAAATGAAGTACTCAGGTACTTTTTGGACAGCTGTATTGATAGCCAAAGTGCTAACGCAGATAAAGATGTCACGAGACTGTAACTGAGGCTGGGCTTTGATGCTTAGGCCAGAGAACCTGTCCTCTTTCCTTTCTCAGAGGCAGGCCTTTCTTCAAACCCTTACAAGTATAAATCTCTACCTCCTTTAGGAAAACCACCATCCTCTGCTCACAGAAGTTGGCTTTGTTCAGATATTTGTCCTATACATCTTTTCATGCTCAGGCAACCCATGGGGCAAAATGAGGATTCCAGTTTTCAAGATGAGATTCTTTACCTTCCAGTTCTGCAGAACCATCCCCAGATCTCCCAACTTGCAGTCTCCAGTCCCACCTGTAATCCTGTGAAGCTTCTGCTGCCAATCCAAAAGTTGAATGAGATTTGATCCTGAAAGTTAATCCTGTGGCTCTTGAATTGAGTTTTTTCCCCTTTATGGATTAGTAGAAAACCCTAGTGTTCTATGAAAGAGGTTTCACTGAAAGTGTTTATCACTCCAGAAACGAGCATGTTGATCATGTTTTCAGCACACCCTTTCCTAAAAGCACAATGCTAACGTGTAATCTCCCAGAGTTAACACATTTGCAAACTTAATTACTGCCCACTCCACCAGACTCATACTGAAAGGCACAGCTGGTACCAGAATAGATGACAAAGATCACTGAAGAGTGTGCTAGGCAGGAGGGAGCCCACAACTTCCACCAGAGCTTCCAAACAGAGGTGCTGACATTGACACCTTTCCCTCCAGGGAGTTGGCAGATCACTTCATCTTATGCCATCAGTAGAGATAATGGCATGCTAGCAAATTGTTATCTGTCTCACAGGGGGTCGTAACTAGCTTTTTACTTGTATCTGTTACTAGGAAAGGAGGTGACATCAGGCACACTCCAACTTCAGTCCTTTTATTCTATCCTGATTGTTAAAGGGAAGAAGGGCAGGAAGAGATGACTCCTCCACTGATAAATAGAGCTTGAAAAACCTTAACTTTATAGCAACTTTGATATCTAGGTCCCCAGAGAAATAAAAAAATAGGCCTCTCATGCCCTGCCTTCTGGCCCTTTATTAATAGTAACTCCTGTGGACACACACACAAAATCATCTTCCACCTACCAAAAAATACTCTTCCCAACCCAGAAGTTAAAGCATATGTGTTTATAATTAATTAAATCCCCTTGATTTCTACTTAGCATGGCATAAACCACGAATCCCTCTGAATAGAGTAGATTGTTTCCAAAAATAGCTGCAATAATATCCCATTCCACCTCATCTCTTCTTTTTTAAAATAGCAGCTTTATTGAGATATAATTTATGCACCATAAAATACACTCATTTAAAGTGTACACAGTGCTCTTTGATATATTCATAGGTTATACAGTCGCCACCACAATTGGTTTTAGAACATTTTTATCCCTGTCCCCCACCCCCCAAAAAACTCTTGTGCTTATTAGCAGTTGCTTCGCTTCCTGTTCCCTTCTGCCCCCTCCATCCTGCAGTCCTAAGCAGCTACTGATCTGCTTTCTGTCTCTATAGATTTGCCATTCTAGACATTTTGTATAAATTGAATTATAGTATACAATATGTGGTTTTTAGTGACTGACTTCTTTCACTTAGCATATTTTCGAGGGTAATCCATTATACAGTGTGCATCAGCTTCATTTTTATTGCTGAATAATATTCCGTTGCATAGATATACCACACTTTATTCATCCATTCGTCAGTTCATAGACATTTGGGTTGTTTCCACTTTGGAGCTATTATGACTAATGCTGCTGTGAATGTTCATGTATAAGTTTTTGTGTGGACATGTTTTTCTCTTGGGTGTATATCTATGCAGGGGGTTGCGGGGTATATGGTGACTCTATGTTTAAACTTTGGAGGAACTACCAGACTGTTTTCCAGAGCAGCTGCATGATTTTGCATTCCCATCAACAGTGAATGAGGGTTCGAGTTTTTTCATCTCCTCGTCAACACTTGTTCTTATCTGTCTTTTTTGTTGTAACTACCTTGGATGGTGTGAAGGGGTCTCTCATTGTGGTTCTGGTTTGCACTTCCCTGATACCCAATGATGTTGAGCATCT
This sequence comes from Avahi laniger, assembly GCA_963575035.1. NCBI lineage: Eukaryota > Metazoa > Chordata > Mammalia > Primates > Indriidae > Avahi > Avahi laniger. The sequence goes on from CAUYSK010002954.1 coordinate 54,230, forward strand.
TCCTATACATTTATTGAGCATTGACATCTCTTCTTTGGAGAAATGCCTATTCAAGTCTTTTGTCTATTTTTTCATTGTGTTACTTGGTTTTTATTATTGAATTGTAAGAGTTCTTTATATATTCTAGATACAAATTGTATATATGATTTGTAACTATTTTCTCCCCTCACATGTTCTTTTGCAATGTGATTTTAACGTTTCTCTCTCCATGTGGGCTGACCCTGTACCATTTGACCAAAACAAAGTAGCAGAAGTGACTCTGAGCAACTTATGAAACTGGATCTTAAGAGATCTATAGATTCTGCCTTCAAATTTTGAAACATTTTTTCTTGGAACCTAGCTGCCTTGCTATGAGAAAACCCAAACAGCCATGTGGAGAGGGCCACAGGAAGGAGAACCCAGGCCCCTGGCCAACAGCTGCAGCTGAGCTCCCAGCCAAAGCCAGCATGGACGGCAGCCGTCCAGGTATCCCAGCACCCCGTCAGTGCGTGTGAAGCATGAGCACCACACGGTTGAGCCCTGCTCAGCTTTCTGACTCAGAATCATGAGAAAATAAAGGGATGTTGTTTTAACCACTAAGTTTTGAGGTAGTTTGTTTCACAAAAATAAATAACTGAAACCCGAGACAAGCAATGTGACTATTTGTTCTAGTTCAGACATAAAAGTTTCCATTTACTGAAGAAACTTACTAAGAAAAAGATGGTGCTCCTGGGTGTTATTACTTGGAAACTAGTCTTGAATATTTTGGATGTTACGGGCCTTTTGTGACCTCTCAGTGGCCAGATTTTCACACATATCTAAAAGAGAAGCATCTACCTCCAAAAAATTCAGGGTGCAGTTTGTGGAGCTTTATCTATACCTGGCAGCCCAGCTACCAGCTAAGCCAGTATTGAGAACCAGAGGCTTCCTCTAATAATTCCTGTGCTTTGTAAATAAAAGAGGACATGCTGAGAATCAGGAAGTTCCTATAGAATTTTATTAATAACACTTCTAATAGTTTGTCACTCAGGGGCAAGCCATTTCATCTCCTTGGAACTCGTTTTCCCCCTGAGCCCCACGGAGTCTCATGGGGTATGTGGAGGTGCACCAGCTGCACCCCCAGTAGGGACGGCAGGTGGGAAGGGAGGAGGAGGCCAGTGGTTGGGCCTCTTCATCTCCATCCCTGCAGCCAAAGAAGCTCTGCTTTCTTATGATTTATTCATTAGGGGGAAAGGGATCATTACTTTGAATTATTATTATTTTGAAGAAAGAGAGGGATGGACGGATGGATGGATGAAGAGAAGAGGGAAGAATCATTTTCTTTGAGGGCCTATTTAATGGTATACTTTCAACTAGAGAAAGATCAGTGTATTATAGGAAGTGGGAGGGTGAGATTTATGAAGTATGTGCTTTTTCTTCTTACTTTCCCTAGTGGAAGACATGGGATATGTCTTTGGTTTGTTATGTATAAGAGACATTTATCTCCAGAGAACTCATTAAATAGCAAAAGGAGAATAAATCTGGGTTCAGGTTTAAAGAGAACTTTCTGGTCATGTAGCTATTAATCACTGAGATGGTTTATGGATAACAAGCATTGTGTTTTCACCTCCTTAAAGATTATAAAGAAATATTTAATTCTTCATACATCTTCCCGCAATGGTTTAGGTGACACCTCCTGTAGGTTATCTATAGAGGGCCTCTCCTACTTCTCGTCTATTAAAACATGTCCGCAAATCATATATAGTCAGATGAACTGTTCACTAATATTGTCCTTGCATTAAGTCTCCACCTAGTTTTAAATGTCATGCGTTTATTCCAAGGACATTAATTACATTAAATATATTGTCCTCCTTCAGCGAGCAAAATGTGTAAAAAGAAGGTATCCATTCTGAATTAATTGCAGCATTCATTCGAAAACAATGACTATAATTACATTTGGAATTTTGGGGCCTATCACAGAAAACAGCCAGCCTAAACAACAAACAATTTGGCTTTTTTGTTCTATGAGCAAAATGCCGCATGTCTCAGTTCCACAGTACTGGAGACAAAATCCTCCCATTCATGGGCACGAGCCCAGCAGCAGTAGTAAGCATGCACACCAGCAAAGAGAGAGATAACATTTGGCATTTTCTATCTTCCAAGTGTCTCTCATACTTCCTTTAATTTTGTGCTTTTATATTTTAGCCATTAAGGAAGGATAAGACCATATTATCCTATTTATCATTAGTCTTTCTGTGGCAACTAATATCACCAGTCATTTGTGAAGCAAATGTCAGCTTCCTTTTCTCAATAGCTATCCTCCACCTCCAAATTTCAGACAGTTTGCAGGCACTAAGAGGTCAATGGCCTACTTAAACTTGGAACTTCAAGGAAAAATTTTTATCAGTTTTTTAGCTCTTTCCTGCATCCTTTTATTGACTGAATACAACCCTTACCAACCCAGTGCAATCAAGGTTACCCATGCAAAGATGGCAGTGCTTAAAATGTTCACATGACACTCACGTCATGAAACTTCTTCAAAGTTTCAAAAACAGCACCCCGGCCAGCCAGCTGTCATCTTTCCTCCCATGGCCCTGCCAGAGCCAATTTTCCTGACAGGACTTAATAAACTCTACTGTCACCCTTGGCATATATTCAGTAAGAATAAACAACACAAGCCACTGTAGTCATTCCTTTCATATCAATAAGACAGTAATATTAGGGAAAAACATCCTCTGAGCCCGTGTAACTTTTTCACTTTAATCAAAAAACGTACTAGCTCCAGGGCCTAACATTTTAGACATGAGTGCCTGCTTCTTTACAAGATTGCTTTCCAGAGAGTATGGTATGTGTGATTCATTATCAACCCCAAAGACGCTCAGTGGCAGGGCTGTGAGCATCAGACTTCCTGCCTCTAGAATCCAGCTGTTCACAGTTACTAATGTAAATATCAGAGGCAGAAGGTTTCAGGCTTGCATTCCGTATTTTTAGTTCCCAAGTAGGAATCTGCAAATAAGCTGAATTGCTCTGGTTTGCATAATATCCTTTTTTTCCCCCTCTCATTTATGCACTTTATAATACTTACCTCTCCTCCATTCTTCACTTTTACAGCCCTCTTCATGGCATCCTGGGGTCCCCAATCCAGTGTACAAATCTGTGTAGGTTGAGATGTTTGACATATAGTTGCTGGACCTTGTGAGGACACAAGGGCATCCTAGATATTGTGAAGTACTGGGGTCTTGGTTGGGAATATCCGGAAACCAAATTATTTAACTGACGATGGAGCGCCGCTCCTGCTGCTTTTGTAACCGAATTATGGGATGTGAGTTTTTATGGTGATGGAACCTCTTTAGGAGGAAGTAGAAGAGGATGTTGTAATATCGGACAGAGTTGGGGTGAGCAGGTTTATCCACAATATTTTTGTGGAACTTTTCTTCTTTGAATCAGTTTAGACAAGGGCCTACCGTATTTCCATGTTCTGCTGCTGTGCATCTTGAAGTCAGTATCACCTGTTACTCTTTTTCTTAATAGACAAATAAAAACTATATATATTTATGGTGTACAACACAATGTTTTAATATATGTATAGATCGTAGAATGGCTAAATGAAGCTAATTAACATATCCAGTATATCTCTTGCTTATCAATTTTTTGTGATGAGACCACTTTAAATCTTTCTTAGCAATTTTCAAGTATACAATACATTGTCATTAACTATAGTCACCATGTTGTACAACAGTCTCTTACTTCTCCTATATGACTGAAATTTTGTAACCTTTGGCCAGTATCTCCCCAATCCCCCTCTGCCAACCTCTGGTAACCACCGTTCTACTCTGAGTCTATGAATTCAATTCTTTGGTATCCCAAATATAAGTAAGATCATGAGGTGTTTGTCTTTCTGAGCCTGGCTTATTTCACTAAACACAATGTCTTCCAGATTCATCCATATTGTTGCAAATGACAGGATTTCATTCTTTCTAGTACGAATAGTATTTCATTGTGTTCATCTACCACATATAGTTTATCCATTCATCTGTTAATGGATGCTTAGGTTGATTCCATATCTTAGCTATTGATACCACCTGTTGCTTTTTTTTATTTCAAAGTGTATGGGGGTACAAATATTTTTGGTTACATAGATCACTTTTATAATGCTTGAGTCATGGTTATAAGTGTGCTGGTCACCCAGATTCCACCAAGAGACTCCTGGAATTGATAGATAAATTCAGCAAAGTCTTAGGTGACAAAGTCAATGTACGCAAATCCGTAGCATTCTTATGCATCAATAATAGTCAAGCTGAGAGTCAAATCAAAGACTTAGTAGCATTCACAATTGCTGCAAAGAAAATGAAATACCTAGGACTATACTTAACAAAGGAGGAGAAGGATCTTTACAAAGAGAACTGTGAAACATTGAGCAAAGAAATTGCAGATGATACAAACAAGTGGAAAAACATATCATGCTCGTGAATTGGTAGAATCAACATTGTTAAAATGTCTATACTACCCAAAATGATTTACAGATTCAGTACAATCCCCATCAAAATACCAATGATGTATTTCACAGACCTGTTATTCTTTGAAACAAACTGATCTTTCTTTCTTTTTTGTTACTTCAACTCTAAGGGGCTTCAAAAGTTACAGGGTAGAGTCTTCCCCTAGAAAAGGTATGTAATTTCCTAATTGATTATTAGTTTCAATGCATCTCTGTATCTTACCAACTGCCCCAAATAATTCTCAGTCAGAAATCAAAATTAGAGCTCCTACTCAGCTGTTTTTCTAATGAAAAGATCCTCCTGATTTTGCTCAGCCCTGATGAAAATACCATCCGCTTCATTATTTGTACTGAATGATCCTCTGAATAACAAACTGTTAATAGAATGAGTTCAGCACTTGGGACAGTTCCTTGCATGCTGCAGCTGCTCTATGCTAAGAATTTGAGATTGCAACTCTGAACTTCTAAAGTCCTACCTGTGATCAAACTGCCAGGCTATACTTTCCCCAAGGTAGAATCCAAAGAAGAAACTTCCGCCTCACTATGTGGTGTTGTAGGGAAGGAGTTATTGAAAAATTATCACCCTGCAGTTGGCTGCTGCTCTTGAAATAAAGGAAATCAGAAAATAACTATAAACATGAATTAGCTAAACGAGATGTCTATAATGCTAAGATGGTAAATTTATGACAATTTTCATCTTCAAGCATTAGGGCTGGTGAGGTCTTCAATGCCTTGGATGAAAGGGTTTGAGAAGCAGGCCAAGGGGAACACAAGTCTGAGGTTTATGACAGTGATAGCTGCTCTCATGTCCACTGAAAATCAGATACACATGGACCATTCTCCTCTACATCAATACTGATAATTGTGAATGGATATGGAATCACATTGGAAGTAATGTTGTATTAGGTACATTACCAAGCAGGCCTTAAATAGAATAGCATTTTGTTGCTTCAGCTACAACCTTAAACTAAGCCTTCCTTAAATCACTTGCATATTCAGCTAAGATGAAATGAAAACACAGCACTGCCCTGACATACATAATCCTCAGACACTGGCAAATCAAGTTGTAGAATTTGTCAAGCAATAAAAGTCAAATGCTCAATGATTTTTTTTTATTTATGATGTGCCAAGAATCTTTCTATATTTACCAAATATCTCTTGGAGAGATACCAGTGAGGATGTAAATAATATTTAGTTTGAGCCTGTGTTGTCGGAATACCAAATTTGGTTAATAAATATTCCCCTGCAGTCCCATCAGGTAAAATTTTCAAGGAGCTCATTGCATATGCAGACTTGCTAGATTATTTACAACCAGTAGCAGTGTTTTCTGAGCATTGGAAATAAGTAACAAGATGATGAGAGAGAGAGAAATAGATTGATTCCTATTACTGGGATTCCCTAGAGCTAAATTTAGACTTTTCCAGTTTAAAATTAAATGTGTCATTTTTATAGAACTTTTCTATGCAATTTTAACTAAAAATGAGTTCTTTTTTAAAAAAATTAAGAAATAACCCCAATTCTACTGTCATTGATTAATAATGGTGACTTTTAGACATTTAGGCCATAATTTTTGGAGGCTACACCTTAAATGGGAATGTTTCCTGATATCAGATATGAAGGAGGCTTCTCAAATTCAAGAGATCAGTGACTGTCCTCAGCACTGGTCATATGAAACATTAACGGAAGATACCCTTAAGATACCTTTGCCTAATTGTCTGACAATATTGCGAAAAAATACCGTCTTGCCTCCTGTCAAATAATTTTTGTTTGAGTTTTATTCCTTTTGTGTAATTGTAATACAGCTATTTGAGAAACCAAAAATATCTTCTATGGGTTACCAGCTGATAACTGAAAAAGTCCTTCTCTTCTTTATGGTATCAGTGTTCTCCCTGACTTCTTCTGACATGTTAGGCCCCTCTCTCTCACTGCCCTGTGTGTTCGTAGAAGCGTGCCGCCGACAGCACTGATGTCCTGCGCTTTAGCATAGTAACAGAGACTGTTGAGGGCTCAGCAGCTCTCTACTCCTTGCATCTATGTGTATCTTCTGGAAAGTTAGCTACTGGCTTGGTCACTGTTCATAATTCTGTTTCTTTACTCTCCAAAATTTGTGGTCCCACAGTTCAAAAGTTTTACTTTGTTTCTGAGGGCTACAAGCCAGTGTGGGTCGGATTGCAGTATTTATAGGGTAGGTGTCAGCACCTTAGGTCTTCCTCAAGAAGTCTTTACCACATTTCCTTGCCTGCTCTTCCCAGCCATACGTGAAAGCTGGTTTGCAGGCCTTCTGTTATCTGACTTTTGTTTCCAACACTGCAGAGCTAATGCTACACCAAGCCTGGCTTCAGTGCAGATAGAGTGGCTGTGTTCCAACTCACTGCTCATGACTCAGACTTGTCAGTGGATGCCTACAAGGTGTTGAGGAAACTATTTAAGAATCTACTTGCGGTAACTATGGCCAGTGTATGTTCCAGCTATATTGGCCCTTAAGCATGGCCCCTACTCTGTAACTTTTAGCTGATTCTTCAGCTTGACACAGTGTTGGTGTCACATTGAAGGAGATTCACTTCTGACCACTGTACTGTCCTTAAGTAGCAGTTTTATTAACTGGACTATGTGCATTTTTTAATGTTATATATGCCTCAGGGTATGGATGCTTCTTTGTGCACTTTTCTTCTGCAGCAGTTGTTAGAACATCATTTGTCAAAGAACAAAGAACTAAAGGTTCCAGCTGTCTCTAATCATTCTGTTAGCTCCAACTAAGCAAGAAGCCTCTGGTGAGCACAGTACCAGTTCCCAGGAAGAAATACAGAAGAAATAAAAGACAAAGTTCCTACTTTTTAGGAGCTTGGGACTTACTGGCAGAGTCTCAACAGACTTATCAAAGAGATTTCAAGCATTTAGAAATATCTTTTATATTGCGTATGTATACTAAGGCCACAGGAGTGCTGGGGGCATATATGGGACAAATGAGCACAGTGTGGGATAAGGTTCATCTTCTAGAGAGATTTTTCAGAGAAGTGGAATGGTAAGACAGGTTTATAAGGAGTTAGAACTGGTTCAGAGGAGGAAGTAAGCATTCAATAAAGAGGTAATTACAGATAAAAAAAAAGGAATGGATGGACGTGAGAACAAAAGTCACTTTGTGTGGGGTAGCGTGCAGATCGGACTGGAGTAGAAAATGCTGGCAGTATGAAAATTGAGATTTTTGGGATGGCAAAGCAGCATAGAGCCCATAATAGGAGGCAGGAGTTGAATCTAGTAACTCAGCACCAGATGATCCAAGGCAGAGGAGAGCACCATTGTTTTGTTTTGCATTTTTTAGGTGTTTAGATATTTGCTTACCTGATCTTTTCAACACTGTGTCAAGCTGAAGAGTCAGCTAGTTCTTTCTCATGGCCTTTGTGTATAAGTCAAGATCCAATTGAGGGAGAAAAACCACACGGTAACTTGAATAGAGAAAGCTGGATGTAAAGAATTATTATTTATAAGAGGAAATTGAAGCAAGAAGAGATTAAATAGTAAAAAAGAAATTAAAGAGCTCTAAAGAATATAAGAATATCAGAAATAAGCAGCAGCTACTCCTCTTAGGGTTTGGGTAGGGTATCCAAGGAAGGGCCCCCTTTTCTCCAGGACTAAGGTCCAGACCTTGTTGCAGAGGGAAGAGCTGTGGCTCACTGAGTGGCAGAGAAGTCACTGAGGTGCCATGCTGGTAGAACTTGCTGGAAATCTGCCTTCCAGAACTTGCTGGAAATCTATGCTTGGGTGACAGGAAAAGCTGTTAACAAGGAAGTGTTTCATCTTCTCCAAAGTCTCTGCAACACTCCTTACTGACAAAGCTTAATATCATACTATCTGACAAAGGAAAAGCATTTAAAAGGCCCAGCTTAATTTTTGCAGAGCAGGAAATAAAGTATGAGTTTGTAGCCCAGGTAACAAATTGATAACTAGAATACCTTGCCTTCTCATTTCCTAAGACTTTACCAATATATCCTCTTTCATTTTTGAATATAAAATCATATTGAATATGCTTTTTAAACTCCTCAGCTATGTCTCCCCCACTCAATTCCACCCCCACCAGAAATCCTGATTGGCCCTTGAAAGGAGCATGACCCATGATTGAGAATCAGTGTCTTAAAATAATTTGATGATATTTAATAAGACTATTGATCATCTCTACAAGCAAAGAGTGAAGGAAGAATGGGTTTATCAGTTTTTGTGAAACAGACCAGGTCGGGGCAGGGAGCAATGGTTAGTTTGCTGTAAGTAAACGAAGAGCTCACAATTTCATGTGGCCCCTGAAAAAGCAAATAGGATCCATTGGTGGGGTTCAGGACAATGGATGTGTTTGGCCTAGTTCTTATCTCCAGAGCCTTTGCTATGTCCTAAATATTGAATTCAGTTCTAGGCACCTCCTTTTAACAAAAGAGAGTGGAAAATTACAGTATTTCTGAAACAGGATGGTGAAGAGGCTGATAACGTTGACGGGACCTGGTGGTATTAGCCTACGAAAAAGAAGGCGTAGGCCAGACATGGTTATGACCTTTCTGAGTGTTTTGTATTAGAAGGTAATTTTAACTTATTCTTTATCATCTCAGAGGGCAGAAGAGAAACCATCAGGAATAAGTTATGAGAAGGAAAACTGAGATTCACTCTAAGGGAGGTTCTCAACATTAACAGTGTTGGGAAAAATCAGGGACTGCTTAGGAGGCAGTGAGTCACCTTTCTTTGGATGGGGTTGGGACACATTTCTATGGGTTTCCTTCTTTCTTGAGATCTTTATGAGATTTTATGAACAGGCCAAGGTAGCTCTGCTTATATCAATATTACTGTAAAGAGACCAGACTCAATCTTAATGTTTAACCTGTCCTTTAAATTATTTATGCTTGATGAGGTCACATCTCTTTTAGGAAGAATACAATGAAGAGACCACTAAAATCAGATTTTATTTATACTTAGGCAGCACTAGACTTGCAATAATCCCTGTCCCAGAGACCCAAATAATTAAATTCCAGCACACAATTAAGTTGCACAGGACCATTACTAATACGACTATTTGAATATGCCCTTCAGGGTATAGACATTATTGTTATAATAAAAGGAAAGGATTTGATGGTTCATTTTAAACTATTATGTGAATTCTTAGCCCAAAGACTATTATAGTCCTATAACATGAAGCAATTTCTAATATATAACTATTATGAAATAGCCTGATTACATTTCAAGATGTGAACATTGACTATTTTATAAATGTTTCCTATAAAACTTGCTTCAGTCTTTCTATTTTTCTATACAGAGAACCCTTTTAAACTGAGTCAGAGTTATATATAGTTCAGGGCACCAGGTTAGATGTTAAAATGATAGGGATATAGCTATGGAAACTACAAAAGTAATTGGAGAGTCTCAATAATGCTTTGAGCACCTCAGAATAAGTGGTTTCCTTTTTCAGTAAGTACAAAGGATGATGATGATGACAGTGATGACAACAATGATGATAAGGAAGTCTAGAGACAATTTCTAGTGTTAGGAGAGGCTTTTGAAACCATTCTAACCCTTAGCCTGGCTAAGGCTTCTGTTTTGGTATTCTGCAGGTTATTCAATTTTTCAATGTCAGATACCCTCTGGAAAACATCAGTTAATCCTGAGCACCAGTTAAACATTTGAAAGCATAGTTGAGTGATTTGTCTTCCATTCTGAGTTCCTAGGTTATAGTCAACAAATATAACTTTCTAGAGAAAGAATATTCATTCCTGTCCACAACCAGTAACTGAGAACCTGGTGACAGGCATTTTGTCTGTCTGTTTCTACTCAAGTGGCTGGAAAAATCATTGGTAAACTTCATGCAACCATAATTTAGGATTAAACAAGTCTACAGGGGGCCTTCCCATAGGGCAGTGACTATCAGTGACCTGCAGTGTCTCCATCCCCATGCATATGAATGTTACAGCCATGATGAGCCAGGAATAATTTTGTATCTGTGAGGATGGAAACCACCTAAGGTGGCCATCTTACGCAGCTTCCTTCCTAAAACTTGGTATTAGATGGCCTGTCCACTTGTTCATTATAAAATGGCAATGAGAGATCATTTCTCTGACATGTACATTTTGTTGTTATATCTTATTATTGGATCAGTGGAGGCTATTTCATTTATCTTTTTAATCTGTCCTAGATGTAAAAGTTCTCACTTGGGAAGGATTTGCCATCTGTACATTTTTATTTTTATTAAAATTACTACTAAAGTTGCCATCATTAAGTTGATTTATTTCAATATGGGGTATCCATTTTTTCTCTCTACCCATCCATCACCCTATTTCTCTGGCACCAGTCTTGTGGGTCCAGCCCACTTGTGATACCCAGCAGCTGGTGTTGGATCCAAAGACTAGTTTGGTAGTGTCAGCTACTCTATTCACCTGCATATTTCAGTGATTCTAATAGAGCAATGGGTAAGTAACACTATTATCCACTATTATACTAAACTTTTATAATAATATCTAACAAATATCTTTATTTCTCACTGATGTCTTCTTCATTTTCTACAGTAGATATGTAAAGTCCAATAGTTCATAAACATTCATAAAATACAATGTCACTGTGTGTATTAGCTAGTATCAGGCTTCCATAACAATTATCATAGACTGGGTGGCTTAAATAGCAGAAATTTATCTTCTCCCAGTTCCGGAGGCTGGAATCTGAGATCAGGGTGCCACCATGATTAGTTTGGTTCCTGGTGAGGGTTCTGTTCCTGGCTTGTACACAGCCCCTTTTTACTGTGTCGCCACACGGCAGAGATAGTGTGCTTGTGTCTTTTCCTCTTCTTATGGGAACACCCATCCTACCAGATCAGGGCCCCACCCTTATCACCTCATATCACCTCCTCAAAAGCAGTCACATTGAGAGTTGGGTCTTCAACATATAAATTTTGAGCTCAAGGACACCAGGTACCAAAGAGAAAAGAATTTTAGACTTAAAATGGAGAAATTAAGTCAAAACCTGCGGAATGAACAGTGAGGCTCTCTCAGTCTCCCTCCCTCCCCCAGCCCTAGTATGCTAGCATCCAGAATCATATCTCCTAAGCAGAATTCTATCAGATCCTTCTCTGAAGAAATGGAACCACACAAAAGAACCACAGGTACTAAAATTTGGATACCCACCCTCCCCGCCCCGAATGCCATCTGGCTGCAAAGTCCCTTAGTATGGCAGCCCTACCTGTGCCCAGAGAACTTCCCATTATCTTTATGGTGCCTCGCTCTTAAACATCAATGGACAGAAAAGAATGATATGACATTCGAATAAAACCTCCAACATGAAATATATAAACTAAAACAAATGAAGAGGACAACAGAACTCAGAAGAAACAGAAGTAGTCCATGGAACAGTTTGATTCTGTCAAAGAAGCTATAATTTAAAATGCTCGGAAAGCTAAAAGAAGAAACATGAAACAAATATAAGATGCTACACATATTTTTTAAATAAAAATCAAATAATAAGTAAGAACACTTGGAAACTTAAAATGGTATAGCCAAATATTTTTTCAACAGAAGGATCTCCTGAAATGGAGAATAAAAAGGAGATAGACAATGTGTGTTTTGGGGGGAAAGGTAAGAAAATAGAGTATCAATCCAGAATGCCCAACATCCAGCCACTAGGAGTTATAGAAAAAAGATAAAAGACAATGAGAAAGAAACTTTCAAAGAAATGAAACAGAATTTCCTAGGACTGGATGACATTAATTTCCAGTTTGAAAAGGCTTCCAAGTACTCAACACAATGAATGAAGAAAAGTCTACTCCAAGGCTCATCATAATGAAATTTCAGAACACCAGGGAAAAAAAGAGGATTCTGAAAGCTTCTGGGAAGAACAGATGAGCAAAATGTAAATAAAAAGGAATAAAAAAAGTATTAGACTTGTCAACAGAAACATTGAAGGCTGGAAGACAATGGAACAATGCCTTCAAGATACTGAGGGAAAATGAACTCTAACCTTGAGTTCTATCTCCATCCAGACTGTCATGCAAATATGAAGGTAGAAAACGACATTTTCAGATGTGCACGCAGTCAAAAAAATTTACCTCTCTGTGCCATTTCTCCAAAAGTTACTGAAGAATATGTTCTACAGAGCCAAGGCAAGTGGGGACCATCACAGGGCAGAGGTGAAGGAAACTTCCAGTATGAGAGTGAAGGGAAGTCCCAGCCAGACAGCTCTGCTGCAGGCCAAAGGTGGAGCAGAAAACCCAGAAGACTCTAGAAGGGAAGTCTCCAGGGGAAAAATGGACCAATAAATTAAATGACAGATTTGACCATGTCGAAATCACACTGAGAGACATTTTATAGAGCTCTCGAAGGTTGTGGGAAGGACTTTATCAGATCCCCCCCCAAAAAAACTGAGTAAACAAAAAAAGGTAATTAACTCTAGGAACAATAAAATTTAAGTCAAGACAGGAAATACAATCATATTAACTTTCTAGTTCAACAGTAAACAATCTTACACAGTCATTATAATGAAAACACTGAATATGTACAGACTTAACCAAAAGTTGAAGCATACTTATATTGGGAGGAGAGAAAGAATATTCACTGACCATAAAAAATTAATAGCCTTTTTCAATGGTCAATGTCTAAAGCAAATGCACTAAGAGGTAGTAGTATATGCATATTACATAGAAACATGAAGTTAATGCCAGAAAGAATAGCTCAAAGAGTTGAAAGGGGCTACTAATTTCTGAGGGATGGGAGAAAGATGAGGATACAAGAGACTGTTTTTTAAATTATAAGACATATAGCTCCATTTGACTTTTTAAACTATTTGTATCTATAATATTTTAACTAAGTAACACCTGATTTTTTAAAATGTAAGAGAAGTGGATTAAAATCCTTGTTTCATATATAGGAAAATATTTGGGGGATGGGAGGGAATGTTTGAAAAGCCATGCAGCCCGGCGCGGTGGCTCACACCTGTAATCCTAGCACTCTGGGAGGCTGAGGCGGGTGGATCACTCAAGGTCAGGAGGAGTTCGAGACCAGCCTGAGCAAGAGCGAGACCCCGTCTCTACTAAAAAAATAGAAAGAAATTAATTGGACAGCTAAAAATATATAAAAAAATTTAGCCGGGCATGGTGGCGCATGCCTGTAGTCACAGCTACTCGAGAGGCTGAGGTAGTAGGATTGCTTGAGCCCAGGAGTTTGAGGTTGCTGTGAGCTAGGCTGATGCCACGGCACTCACTCTAGCCTGGGCAACAAAGCGAGACTCTGTCTCAAAAAAAAAAAAAAGCCATGCAATGTGGACTATGGTTTGGCTCTTGAAAGGAAACCAAAAGCTACATACATCAGTGATTAATATTTACTTATCTACATACCAGATTCATGTGGATTGATAATTTGAATTAATATATATATAAAACCATTAATATCAAAAAATTTTTCTAAACTGTACTACATTTGGAAAGGTGCTTGAATTTTCCATATGTTAGAACTTCTTAATTATTCTCTGATTTTTTTTGCAGTTTTAAGGTGTTGGAGAAAAATATTTTAGATTTATAAACAGACTTAATAAACAGACAACATGAGGCTTACTCAGAGTACCCAGTAGCATCATCTTCATGCAGAATCTTCCTTCTCTCCCCTCCAGGACAGCTGAAACCTTGCCCTTCATAAATGACACAGGGCTTTCTATGAACCAGAGTTCTTCATAGTTAGGCATTTTTAGTTGTTTACATGAGTTCCAGAGAAAAGTGTGTCCTTATTCCCTAGATAAGGAAAATGTGAGCAATAACCTTGGGCACTTAAGAGTTAACTCTTGATCAATTTCTTGATCAACTCTGCTAATGGAGGGAATTGTACAGATAATCTAAAACATTGAATGAAAAATAGTTATGTTTGTTGGGACCATATCATATGATTTCAGAAGAGTAATTAGCCCTTACATTGATGCTTCTTTAGGTTGACTCACATTAAAGACAGGTTTTCATTTCCCAAGTGACCAAACATATCCTGTGGGTGACAGAGCAAGAATAAGGCCTGTCCTATGGGTGATGGAGCAAGAATAAGGCAAGCCAGGTTGCAAGTATGACACGGAATAAATGTGGGTTGACTGTGTTTTCGTACTGCCTGATTTCCTGACAGTCTACCTTCCCAAGTGGGATGCCAAGTACCTTGAGAACAATCAAAAGTAATGAAAGTTTGAATGTCCAAATAATCAGGCATTTCTTCTGCATCACCAGCCACGCACTTGATAGAGAAAGCTGGCAGCAACAGGCTTTGAATCATCAACCAATGAGTCAAATTAAAATCGTGAGTAGCTTCTCACTTGAACAGGACTGCCCTGCTCTCTCCCTTGTTTAATGCACTATCAAGAACATAACGTGCTCAGGAAATTATGTAGAGAGGATACATGAATGGGCTAATTTTGTTATAGAAAAAGGATCTGGCTGATTGCTTATGGAATAATTATTTCCCAATAAGTAGCCTTCATTTGTTCCATTTTCACTTGAGCTAAACTTGAGAATCAGAATGGATTTCTTTTGGGGAAAAGGTAGTATCTGAGAATATACTTCTCTTTCTTGGAAGTTTCTTTAAGTGAAAAATGAGGAGATTTCTCTGGTGGATAATCATTCTTTGCTGATGTGCTCTGGCCTCTGGTTTTAGTGACAAATTCCATCTTACATTGAGTGGGGGAAAGCTTCTTTTTATGAAAAGAGAAATAAATGGGAGAGATTATAAATTCCCATGTTAAAATGTCTACAAGACTGCACGTTCACATTCTTAGAGGATTAGGTTCTATCGGAACTTTATTTTATTGTTTACAGACATAGCAAAGACTTCCACATAAACGTGAGGGATGTCTGTTCTCTGTGCCTCGTAATATTAGCCAATGTTTTTGAAGTAATGCATAAATGATGAAAAGCGACCCAAGTTTTATACCAAGCCATAACAAAATAGACACCAAGAATAATAAATCTTTGGTTATTATTCCTTAAGATTCCTCAGGAACAATATTTAAATTGCTTCACACTGAGATTTTCTACTGGCCCTGAACTTCCAAGTTTCACAAATTGGTTTATTTTCTATTCCTCCCCTAGAGTAATCTGGTTGTTCTGAAATAAGCATGGTGGAAAACAAACATAAGTAAGAATGTTTCCAACTGAAAATTTTTGTTTTACTTTTCCCTTCAATTTCTAGAGCCCAGTATATCTTGTTTTTACAAAAGGAAGCCTCTCACTTAGGAATTTTCTCTCGTCTTTGTCTCCTCCTCTTAGTGACAGGTGGAGTTTTTATTTTTTTCTGAGACAAAGTCTCTCTTTGTTGCCCTGGCTAGAGTGAGTGCCATGGTCAGCCTAGCTCACAGCAACCTCAGACTCCTGGGCTCAAGCTATCCTCCTGTCTCAGCCTCCCAAGTAGCTGGGACTACAGGCATGCGCCACCATGCCCAGCTAATTTTTTCTATATATTTTTAGCTGTCCAATTAATTTCTTTCTATTTTTGGTAGAGACGGGGTCTCACTCTTGCTCAGGCTGGTCTCGAACTCCTCAGTTCAAACAATCCGCCAGCCTCGGCCTCCCAGAGTGCTAGGATTACAGGCCTGAGCCACCCCGCCCAGCCGAGGTGGAGTTTTTTAAAGCCACTTCTTACCCTCCTCTCTCTTCCTCCCCTCAGCCTGGGCCCCCACTCTCCCATGCAGGGTGTGATGAGAGAGGATTGGAGAGCTTCATGCTTCCATCTGCTGCCAGATCTGATTACATGACATCTGGTGGAAGTGTCAGCTCCTGGAGGTTCCCCTGTACCAGCTGGCATTCTGAATGTGAAAGATTATCGAACTGTAACCCAGCACCTGCTTCTTGAGCTGTTGTTGTTGTTGTTTTAATTTCGTAATACATGGCGATTTTTCTCAGTTTGCTCCAGTTTTGTGAAGTTAAAAGTTTACCCTCTTTTTAGTCTAACTTTAGTGATGTTTAGCCAAGGGTTTTTTGAGGTTATTCATTAGCTTTTTTGTTTTAGATATTTTTCAAATAGTCTCAGCTTCGTCTGTGTTCTGCAGAGGAGGCATGAATACCTGCAAGAATCTGAAGTCTAAACTCGGGATAAAATTGGCTCATCAGGGAGGCATTGACCCACCGAATCTCTTCAAATCACTCCTGTTGGTGGAGCCTTGATTTGTTCATCTGGCTCTCTCTGCAGGACGGCAGCCCTTCTGATCTCATTTCCTTCTGACCCCTTCTTCACTAAGCTTCCATGTAGGAAATAAACAAGGAATATGGCAAATAAAAGCTTCTCTGAGCATTCCCATAGGTCCCTGCAGTCTCCATAAGCCTCAGTTTTCTCATTTTTAAAATGGAGGTCATAATAGTACCTCACTCACAGGTGTTTATTGTTGTTGCTGTTGTTACTCTGAACTACTATTTTACTTCCACTGCCGGGTCTGTTGTACATAGATACCTATGTTATAATCCTCTCATACATATATTTTTGAAAGTGTTCCTAGAAATTTCTACATTTATCTTGCAATCTCCAGTGTAAAACTAAAGCAGTAAAGAAATTGGGTACCCCACAGAGGGCTCTAGGTCAGCAGAGCTTAACCCTGGCTGTGTGCTGGAACGAGCTGGGGACCTTTACAAACTCTTGACGCTTGGAGCCCACCCCAGAGGAATTAAATTGTTTGATGTGAGATGAAGCCTGGGCTTTTTAAAAGCTCCCCAGATGATTCTAGTGGTGGGTAATCAAAGCTGAGAACTACTGTTTTTGTTTATGTTTCAATTCAGGCCACCTTAGCAAATCCAGCAAGGAGCTCTATCTTCAGTGTGCAGCTTCTAAAAATGCCAGTGCATAGCTCATTTGCAAAGGAACTCCCCATCCTTTGTGGTAAAATTTACAGAGTTTTCTCAGGTGGCTATTGAACTATGATCTTATCTATAAGAAACCCCAAGAAATCTATTGGTGAGCTCCGAGAAGCTAACTAAGTTCTAATCCAAGCATCATTAATGGATGTCAACTACCAGTTCTTTGCCGAATGTTACCTCTACTGGGAGACTGTAGCCACTGATAAAACACTTCCCATTTCTGAATTGACAGTTGTCAAAATAGCTTGTCATTGATTTCACAGATTAGTCAAAATACTAATTACTAAGTTTCTCCTCCATCACCAGACAAATATTTCACTGATGTAGTCATAAATTACAATTCCAGTTCCAGAGTCTTTCTGACAGACTCTGGGAACTGTATGTGTGGAATGATCAGTCCCAAGGTGACCGGTGCAAAGCCTTGTGCCCCCTCCCCAACCTCTCACCCAGAGCTCTTGCTCAAACGCTTGCCCAAGTGCAGCCTGCCAGTGCCATGAGGGTTCTTTCTCTAACCCAACAGTTCCCAAGAAACCCTTTTTTCACATACTGCCTGTAACACAGCCACATAAATAGTGTTGGGTGATTATAAGAAAATGGATGCACAAAAAAGCAACGTGGAACTGACAGCATTCATTCCCACTCCTGGGAGAGCAACATTTAGAATCTGTCCTAAGACACTGGGTTAGTAGCATTTTCTGCATGTGCCAAGCTGAGCACTTTATGATGCCCAAGGCTGAACTTTCTTGGTAGAAAGCCTCCTTGATATTCAGCCGTGTGTGACGTCCAGCAGGAGTAATGTTTTGCCGTTGGAACCTCACTCAAAGCTGTGAGGGAGGCCTCAGGGCAGCGGACTCTCCTTCCCTGCCAGTGGGTGCGGCTCCCCTTGGGACACTCCTCCTTCCCCTTCCACTCCGCCCATGTGTCTATTGTCTGTCCCAGTGGTTTCCCAGTCCCGGATGAACATAAATATCTACTGGAGGAGCTTTTAAATTACGGGAAGTCCAAGCTTCATGCCAGATCAATCAAATAAAAAACTCCAGCTATTGTCATTGTTTAAAAGCTCCCAAGTGGTTTTGAAAAATAGTCAGTGTTGAGGACCCTTAACCTGGGGCTCTTCTCTATCACCCCACCCCACCCCAACTCCTCTCTGCAGTTCCTAGACCTTGTCTCCACTCTGGCTCTCTATAAAAATGTTCCCCCCATAACGAAGAGGCAGCCATCCAGTTGAACGTTTCTCAGTTGAATGTTATGCACGATTATCTGGATTCTCCATATTGCTTTGCTCACGTAGATTCGGCCTGTGCTTTGCTTATCCCACGTCTGCAGAGCAAGCCCAGGCACTCCTCACTGCATGGGCTGGGATCATTGCTAATGAGGCTGGCAGCAGAAACAACTCTCTCGCATGATGCATTTGTCCAACTCTTGCTTCTTCTAAACTGTGCTTTATTTTGATTTGCAAAGATTAATTTGATTAATTTTGCCCAGCAATCAATCTCTTGGTTAGCTTACTGTTCCTCCTATTTATTGGTGTTTTCAAAAATGAAAGTGGGAGACAAAAATGAATTATGAACAAAACTGGGACAAGGATGGATGATAGAAATATAATCCAGACCTTGCGAATGGAAACAGCAGTTGAAACAAGAATGGTGGCGCAGGAACTTTCCTCAGCCTATGGGTACTCAGGAGAGGCAACGTGTCAGAGAGCTCCATGACTGAGAAGTCCCAAAGATATGACAAAGGCTCCTATTCCAAAACATTTATTTTTCAAAACTAAATTTTTAGCATATGTTTAGTGAATTAACTATTTCATGCTAAATGTTGTGTGCACACTTGAAAAATGGGGTATTTATTGGAATGGAGAATAGACCACAAAAAGCTCTCCTAATAATATTAAAGTTATACCCATGATATAAATGCTATGTTTAATTAAAGTTCATAGTTTAAAATCATTTTCTCTTTCATATGGCTCCATTTCTCAAGACTTAAACCAATTCCTCATAAGCAGTTCTTCGGTGGAACATGGCACCTACCGTCCAGGTTCAGAGCATCTTCTAATCTGGGCCTTCTCAGTTAGGCCGAAGGGAAGAAGCAGACTCTCCTGCACCGGCTACCTCTTCTGAAATCACGTGCTAGTTAGTTCTACTCCTCTGCCCCCCACTCTCCCATCAGAGAACAGAGACAGGGCTGAGATCCACCCAGGTAAGCCCAGCAGCCCCAGCTGGGAAAAGCCTGGGCCGGCTTCCACAGTGAATTAGCTTTACCTTTCCTCCTGCTGCTGGGGAGGCAGAGTCAGGCAGCCCAGGTGATACGTCCAGTTCTGATCTGAATCTTGACTTTCTAAAAACTGTGAGCAGGCAATTTATTTAACCTACCTGCGCCTCAGTGACCACATCTATAAAATAAGATTGTCTTGTGGGGATTGAATGAGAAAGCACATAAAGTGCTTAAGTCAATACTTGGTAAGGACACAATGAAGGTTCATTATTAAGAATTTAAGACCATTTTTAAATCTGGAAAGTTTTTTCAGTTTTTTTCCATGTTATGACAGTATTAATGATTCTATATTAATTCACTTCGGGTTGCAAGAATCAAAAGTCAACTCAGCTCACTGAAGCAGCTTGGATTGTTATAAGGACACAAGATGTGTCGAGGATAGGAAGGCAGGCTGGAAAGGAGCAGAACCAGGGATTGCTCTGTGAGTCTCATCTCTGCTCTCATCTCAGTCTCTGTGCATCTGCTTCCTTTTTCTCATGCTAGACCAGCTTCGTTTCCTCCCCAATTGTAAAGCAGAACTTAGGTTGCAACTGGTAACAGGCCCAGCCACCAAAAGAAAATAAATGTTTTCTCTCAATTCTCAACTCCAACGAGTCTCAGATTTTCTCAGCTTGAGGCAGGTGCCCTACCTTATTCCAATCAGTTGAGGCCAAGGCCCTGCTTTACAAAGTGGCTGCCGAGAGCCTACCGCTGTATGTGGGGCTAAGGGAAGTGGAGGACCGCAAAGAAAAGGGCGGGGGGTGTCATTAAGCAACTTGGAAGACATAGCTAATTTGCAGTTTAAATGACAGTGGTTCATGTTATGAGCCAACTGTATTGTTCACATAGTTCATCGTAAGGGGAGAACATTTCTCATCTTATACAAATACAACCCCTGAGAACTTGAACTTCTCCAAGTACGATGTCAACTGTCCCTAAATCAATTTGTAAATTTAGTCCAATCATAAGTAAACATATTAAGAGCCCTCTCACATGTGCTTATGTGCTCTCTCTCTCTTTTTTGTACTAGACACGATGATTATAAAATTTAAATAGAAAAATAGGAAAGCAAGAACAGGGAAACTCTGAAAGTAAACAAGGATGGGGAGCGATCCCCACTAGATCTTATAACATTACTACAGAGCCTTAATGAGTAGAATGATGTGGCCCTGGTACATGAATAAACAATCAGACCAAGGTAGAAATTTCAGAAATAGACCCCAATAAATTGATGAGATTTTTGTAATAGATCAAGGTAATACTGCAGATCAGTGGGGATGAACTAGCCAGTAAGTGGTGTTAGAACCACTGAGTACAACTGGGGAACAAAAACAAAATTTGACTCACGTGTCACACCATACATGACAATAAATTAGTAATTAATAATCCAAGAATGAAGCCATGAAAATCTAGAAGAAGATAAGGGAAGAATTCTTATATAATATCAGAGTAAAAAAAATAGGCCTTTTCAACTGTGAATTAAAAATCAAGGAACAATAAAAGACTGATATCCTCAAATATACAAAATTCAAAAAACTGGCAAAAAACTTCAGTACAGCACCTTAAGAAAAACCAAAAAGCAAAAGCCAACTGGGGAAAAATATTTGTAACTTTTATCAAAACAAAGGACTAACCTTATCAATTATATAAAAAGCTCCTAAAAATAAATGAAAAATGAAACAAAAGAAAAACAGGCAAAGTATATGAAAAAAAAAATAGGTCACAAAAAAGGAATTAAAAATGTCTTAAATGTATGAAAAGATATTTGCCCTCACTTGTAATAAGAGAAATGTAAATTCAGATTGTTCTGAGATAACATTTTTCATGTATCAGATTAGCAAAACTTCAAACAAATTGATAATGTATTGTGTTGGTGAAGCCATGAAGAAATAGACTTTCAAGTGTAGCTTATGCAGAGTAAATTCATCCAACTCCGGTGAGTGAGGTATGGGGATATCTATCAGATTGCAAATGCACACATCCTTTGACCCAGCAATGGAAATTCTAGGCATTTATCCCATAGACATGCTTAGATGTGTACAAAATGTATGAACAAGGTTATTCATTGCAGAGAAAAATTTAGAAACTAAATGACCATCAAATGGAATTAGTTAAATAAATTATGGCACATATATGTAATAGAATACAATGTACCTGTGGAATAAAACAGCCAGGTACAGAATAAAGTATCCTGTATGCTAATACATATTTTTAAGTGGTTAAAGAATACATGTGTGTGGATGGAACTGGAGGTCATTGTGTTAAGTGAGATAAGCCAAGGACAGAAAGACAAATATCACATGTTCTCACTCATATGTGGGAGGTAAAAAAAGTGGATCTCATGAAGACAGAGAGTAGATTGGTGGTTACCAGAGGCGAGGAAGGGTAAGGGGGAGGGAATGAAGAGAGGTTGATTAATGGGCACAAATATATAGTTTGACAGAAGGAATAAGACATAGTGTTAGAGTGACTATAGTTTACAATAATCTATTGTACATTTCAAAATAGCTAGAAGAGAATAATTTGAATGTTCCTAGCATAAAGAAAAGGCAAATATTTAAGGTGATGGATGGCCCAATTACGCTGACTTGATGGTAAAAATTACACGAATATATGACATTATCACATAGACTCCAAACATATGGGCATCTGTTATGTATCAATTTGAAAATTTAAATTAAAAAATACATGCTTATGACTCAAAGGAAAAAAAGAATATGTGTTGTATGTACATTCATTTGTATTTAGTTGGTTATGCTGTACACATCTCTGAAACCATAGAAAAAGACAAAACTTGCTGTTGTCTAACCAGTGGGAGGATAGCAAGTGGAGAGACGAGCGGAGTGGGGGGGATAGAGATTTCCTGTTAATCTTTTCAGGCTTTATTTCTGACCCCTGTGAATATACTATAATCTAGTCAAAATATTCAGTAAATACATCATTTTTTAAAAGAACATATTTTGGCCTAAAATGCGAGATTTGCCTGAGTTTTAAAAGTTAAAAAGAAAGGAGTCCTTTTTTTTAAATTTAGTAGTTGCTTTAACCCCCTTGAACAGTCTAAACCCTTCCAACCCCAGTCCTCACTGGAATAATCTTTCCAAATAAATTCATCCTTCACTTGATTATATTTAGAAATAAGAAATTAGACGGAGTGATGTCTGGCCTTATCACATGAAATATGTCACCTAGTGAAAAGAACTTTTTAAAACTTCCTGACCAATACTACATTCCCTAAGAATAATTGTGTTCCTGACAAAAACAGTGTGTAGTAGTTCTGTGAAAGAAAGCATTTATAAATACAGCAAAATGTTTCTAAAAGCGCCATGTCATCTAAATCTTCGTGGAAAGTGAAGAAACTTTTCTGACATATCTGCTCTGTGGGGGTGGGTTTTCTTAAGGTAGAATACACCATACTGTTGCTCCCTGGAGTCAGGATTTCAGTCCTCATGGAGCGGCTCCCTCGTAGCTCTCTCTACGGTGTGACCTGGTGAGACATGAGGCTTTACCCTCAGACAGGCGTGGGTTTGACTGGACACCACCTCTTACTAACCGAATCACCAGGACTGAGGTACTTAACCTATCCGAGCCTCATTTCCCTGGTTTCATGAAAAAGAAGTCATAACGCTGATGTGAAGTTTACATAAATTCAATAAAGCAACAACCCTGGTGCCGGGTGTATTGTGAGTCAATAAATCAGCTATTGAATTTACAAACATGTATTTTAAAGAATTTATTCAGTTACATTTGAGTCACTAGTTTCTCACCAAGGACTCTAAGTTTTATTTTCTATAACACACTCTTTGCGCTATTAACATTCTTTAAATTATCGTCAACTTCACCGTAAGTGAAGATAAGCAGCGCTATAAGTATGTACTATGAAAAATTATAATTCAAAGTTTTATTTCTGAAAAATAGAATATAAGAATTGGCAAACAGAGAGAAAAAAGATCTGAAATCTTTTTGGCTGCATTATCTGGTTTCCATTGGGAAAATAGATTCTAAACTCAACAAGAAAATTGTTTTAACTGGGAAGACCCTCCAAGTTTTACTTGTATTGTGCTAAAACAAATTAAAAGAGCAGGCACGATTTATAGTTGTCCTAATCAAACATAAACATAATTATAGGGGACTGTGCAATCGAATGTTTATATAGCCTAAATCATTAGTCACTAAGTTGATTTTTCCACAAGTATTAATAGGCTTAGAGTACAGCAATGAAACTTGAATTACCAACTGACTGTTATAGAAACTGTTTCATTTGCTCAATATGTAGCAAACTTCTACTGAGCACTGGATTCTGTGTTTAAGTGCTGGAAAGCACAGTACCTGTGCCACCCTCCACACCCCAAGCATTCATGGAGCCAGGCACGTGACTATCTCAATTCTGTCTGTGGAGTTCTATAACAGCCATTTAAACAAGCATTATTTATCCTGGAATCATGGATCTCATCCTGTGCCAGCGAGAGGTGTCAGAAATACCTGGCATACCCCGGGACAGTCTGGAAATCTCAAGGGCCATTTGCATTAGTTAGTTCTTTTCATTTAGTCTAATGAAAGTACTCATCTTCCTGTTTTTACTGTTCATAACATAGTGGTTGAAGCATATGACTTCCTGACCTGAGTTTTTCAAGAAGAGGAAATTCCTCTGTCTGGAACCACTCTAGAAAGCCTCCCCCTTTGTTCAGAAAGGCTCATGGCTTCCAGAACCCCAAATAAAATAATCTGAACTAATGCAGGCCTACATGTTTCCAACTCAGGATAGCTCTGGATTCAGTAGCTGAATTTGGCTTGATCTAGTAATTCCTGCCTGAAGAAAGTATTCATCCAGCCTCCAAGGAAATATAATGAATGGAGCTGGAATTATGAATTTGAGTTCAAGAGGCATCTTGGAAGAGTCTTGAATAATTTTTCAGTTTTTCTGTTATTGGTTCTTAGCACACATTTATAGGGTTTTACCACAACAAACATTCATTTTTGTACCATACTGTATTGATTAGGAATGCTTCCAGCTACAAGTAGCATACTCAACTAGAGTGGCTTAAACAGAGACTTTTACTTGTATCACATAGAATTCCTGGAATTTGTTTCAACAACTCCACAAAGCCAGTGCAAAAATCTCCTTGATTCTCTTCTTCTACTCACAGTCACCAGACGGCTGCTGCAGTTCCTGCCATCTTTTGTATGATCCTTTAGGAAGAAGGAGGAAAAGGAAGGGGCAGTATCTGTATCAGGAAAGCAGAAGTTTCCCACTAAGACTACAGCAGACCCCCTACGACAATTCATTAGCTAGAGGGGAAAGGGCGTTGGGAGGGGTCAGCCCACCACCAGGGTTTGCTGTGTACCTCTCATGGATGTAGTGGATGGTATTGAAATAAGAGGATAATTGGCCTCATATGCCTGCCAATTAAAATGGATTGGCTTGTATAAGGCAGTGATATCTGACTTATGAGGAAGGCTTTTAATGAGCTGATTGGAGAGTAGTTTCTGTCAGATATTTAGATGGTTGTTCTCAGCCTCTTTACTGACTAGGTTGGGCCATTTACATCTCACAGATCAAAACATGGAGGTAATTATCCCTGAAGGGCATCTCTTACATCAGAGTCCGGTGGCAGAGACACAGGTCCTGAAGTGTGTGCTATTCCCATTCGTGGGCTGCTCTGTTCACAATAGTGATAATAACCACTGTATGTCCTGGGGGCTTGCTCTCTGCTAAGCACTGCACTCAGGACCTTTCTAGATACTGTCTCTCTGAGCCCTCCACTCAGCCATGTTTCCTCAATTTTAAGATGAAGCTCTCAGATGATACGTACCATTAATATTTTCTTTCTCCAAACCCCTACAAGAGGAAAAGCTGTCATTAAATCAATGAAATGTCTTTGCATTGGTGGCATCACAAAATTAAGAAACTATGGTATTCCCAGGTGAGGACACAAAAGCTTGCAAAGGTAAGGTAAGTTTTGGCAACTCAATGTCACCCAGCAGAGACCAAGCGTGTCTGGTTCCAGCCCTGCGCCATCTTAACATGTATTCCCTCAGATTAATGTGGTAATATGTAACATAGTAACCAGCAAAGTATGCAGTGCTTATTTTGGGCCAGGCACTGAGATAAGTGCTGGCCGTGGATAAGCTCATTGAAATCCTCACAATCGCTGCCTGTGCATTACATGCTAGTCCTCTCAGAAAAACAAGGCTCTGAAGTAAAGTTGCTTGCTCAGATTAAACCCAGGTTATCCAGTCGATGGAGTGATGTTATTCACCACAATGCAGTACTGCCTCTCAGAGGAACATGTAGACTTATTTACTTCTGCCGTATTTGACATGTCTTGTCGACTGTCTAGTCCAAACCAGAGGGAGCTCCGTGGACACATCTTGGCCCTGGGCTCCTTTAAGTTTCTCCCCCTCCCCTACTCCTTCACTCCTTGCATCCAGTTGAGTGGATCGATGGATAGAGCATCGCTCAGCTGCTGCTTTCCCAACCTCATGATCCAGGGGTTGAGACAGGGTTTGACTGTTCTGAAGAGCAAATAGGTGAGCAGGCAGAATTCATTTTATTCCATGAATTCGAAGAGCAGAGAAAGGCACTGCACGGCTGCTAGGAATGACAGAACACTCTGCAGCCTCTAAGGAACTCACAGTTCAGCAGGTACATTTGGAGGATAGATGCAGGCAAATCAACAAAATAAAACAGCTCTGTCCAGAAAGCTGTGGGGACACAGAGAAGGACTTGAGCAACCCCACCTGGGAGATCCAGGAGCACTTCCCGGAGGAGGTGGCGTGAGCCTCTTATCACTCAGCAGCAAAGGAGGGGAGAGGGAAACTTGGTAAACGGGCAGTGTGCACAAGAGCTCTGAGGAAAGAAAGGAAATTTTAGGGCTCAAAGGGACAGAGCCTGACCCATAGTGACCAACCTCTCAGCCAATATTAGTTCCTAGGAGTGTGACTGGGATGGGGGGGTGGGCGGTGGAGGAGGCCAGCCCAGAGAGGTGGACAGGGCCCAACCACAATGTTTGATGGATTTGGGATTTTGACAAACCGAATGCAACCTCTCATGGGGAGGGCCCAAGACTATCAGAGGCATGTGCATTCAGGGAGAGGGGTGAAGTCAGGGGTGGGGGAGCAGCACAAGCAGGAAAAGTGTCGCTATGTCCCACATTGGAGCATGGGCTTTCCTGGAGGGGTCCACTTAAGATGCTGTCACAATATCATTGAAGCCAATACCTGGTACTCAAAAAAATTGCAGTCAGCAGTTTACATTGACAGTACCTAGAAGCTTGTTAGAAACGTAGAATCTCTAGCCTCATCTAAGATCTGCAGACTCAAAATCTGCCTTTTTAATCTCTAATCATTAGGGAAATGCAAATCAAAACCACAATGAGATATCACCTAACTCCAGTGAGATTGGCCTTTATCAAAAAATCCCAAAGCAACAAATGCTGGCGAGGATGC
>CAUYSK010002956.1:0-43406 GCA_963575035.1 Avahi laniger
AACAACCAGGAATTAGAAAACTGCATTTACTACTATTGATTATCTTGAAAACAAGGAACAGAACTGAAGTAAAAAGATATATTTCCACTACATTTGTCAGCCTATTTGCAAAGATAATGTGTGATTCTAGAAAAGAAAGTAAAATATATATATATAAAGGTGATCTAACTGTTATCTATACACAGTTGACCCTTGAACAATGTGGGAGTTAGGGGCGCCAATCGCCATACAGTTGAAAATCCATGTATAACTTTTATTTTTTAGAGATGGGGGTCTCACTGTGTTGCCCAAGTTTGAGTGCAGTGGCTATTCACAGGTGCGATCACAGCATGCTACAGCCTCAAACTCTTGGACTCAAGCAATCCTCCCGCCTCAGCCTCCTGAGTAGCTGGGAATATAGGCCCATGTATAACTTTTGACTCTCCCAAAACTTTACTAGTAGCCTACTGTTGAGTAGAAGCCTTACCAATAACATAAAGTCAATTAACACAAATTTGTATGTTGTATGTATTAGATACTGTTTGTATATTATGTGTATACTGTATTCTGACAATAAAATAAGCTAGTGGAAAGAAAATATTATTAAGAAAACCATAAGGAAGAAAAAATACATTTACAATAAGGTTATGTCATCCGTAAACAAGATGAATTGTCTGTTTAAAATGGTGGGCAACCACAGCTACAGACCTCAATCTATGGTACATATCAAGCAATTCAATTTTTTCTTGTAGTGTCATAATTTGTCTCTGCTTCTAAGAAGCACTTCCAGCATCACTAGTGGCAGTTTGTGTGAGCCCCAAGGACTGAACAAGAAAAGTAAGCGAGAACCTCAAGAGATCACTTTTTACTGCCACATGCAATTTACTGGAAAGATTAATGGCTCTCTTGGAGATATACAGCATTTTTGAGGGATACTAGCAATGCTTGAGCTCATCTAACAGCAACAGGAAGTGGCCATAAAATTATTACAGTAGCACGGTATAGACTATAGTTAATTTATGCTGTTAATAAATTTAATAAATTTAATATTATTATTTAAATTTAAAATTTAATAAATTTTATAATAAATCAATAGTTCTGTGCATATTTTATGGTAGTAAATGATAAAATAGACTAGTAATTACATATATTTTCTGCACTAATGACATATTTAACTTTTTATTAATTTTTTTGGTATTTCTACACCAAAAAGTTTCTGCAAGTTTTTTCAAATTGTCACAAATCTCCAAAAAAAATTCTCAATATATTTACTGGAAAAATCTGCATTTAAGTGGATCCATGCAGTTCAAATCCATGTCATCCAAGGATAAACTGTGTATTTGTTGAAATTAATAAGAGCCATGGTGCTAAAACTCAGATAGCTTGATAAATCATTCTAACGCTTCTTAAACTAGGTTTTGGGATCATACCCCCACCATTCCTTCCCAAACTTTACAGCAAAATTTCAAAGATCTGACATTTTTCACGGTTATTGGGTAGCAGTGAATTATGGGCAATATAATAAATTATGAGAAATATTTCAAAGATACAACATTTTTCACTGGGTATCTGGTTATAGTAAATTGTGGGGAATGTAACAAATTATGAGAAAACTGCATAGTAAAGTAAAAGAAGCACTAGTACCAGCTGTCTCAAAGTCTAGTGTAGACTTTATTAGTAATAAGCTATCAGTCTCTGGAAGCTTGTTTAATCATTGCTAGGAGGAGGCTGAGTGCATTATTCATAAGATTTCTTCTAATTCTAACATTACAGATTCCATGACCAAGATAAGTGTTCATGGGTATTCTCCACTAGCCATTAACATCTGGTATAATATTTAGAAAGAGAGTAACTGAAGAAGGCTCAACAGAAATTCAACGTCGGTATCACTTATCATAAACCAAAACACTAGAGTTTTCTTGGCAGGGTATTTTAAAACATTATGGGTATAATCAACCTCAGAGGAATCAAAGAACAAATACATTTGAAAACTATTGTCTTGATGATACACGTTTCAGTGATTCCAGAGCAAGGGAGCTACTCTCTTTAAAACCAAAGTAACTAAATATGAAAAATAAATTTTTCTCTAAATATTTTTCTACTGCATAAGAGGTGTCACTAATTACAAAAAGCATGCTCATCACAAAAGTAATATATACTGTTAGGAAGAACTTACAGCTATATCTACTTTAACTTGTTTTAAAGAAATCATAAAGTTAAATTACCTCATCTATATTACATTCATGTTCTTTACAGAGAACTTCAATAATTCTTGTATCATTTTCTAGTTGTTTTGCTATCCGTGCACTCCTGTTCTGACCTCGCCTGGGTGTTCGAGGTGAACCATTAATGGGTATTACAGCTGTTTCTGTAAAAATAGTAAATTAGATAAGCACAATTGCACATTCCATCATATAAAATAATGAAGTATTCTAATTAACTCAGAAGGTCAGAAATAATCTTGGTAACATTCCATTACTTTTACTTATTAGGCTTCATTAGAAAAATAACAATTTCATCTATTTATTAAATACCTATTATAAGTTATATATTGATATTAGCTTTTGCCATCCCTATTCTTCCCTGACCCCAAATGGCCCAAAAAGAACTGTAAAATACCCACAGTCTCATAAAATAATACAAAGAGAAGGCAGGGAAATAGTCAACTTATAAACTAATCCTGAGTATATCCTACTCAGTTTGCAAGAGAAAAAAATGTTTCCTATCTTGCAGTCTTAAAAATAATGAGTAAATATTTATGGATTCAATTTCTAGGTATATAATATAAAAACAAATACATTTTGAAAGTTTTAATAAATTATGATTCTTTTAAAAGATAGGTATGTAAATACAATCATGTGATGATAAACTGTGATTTAAAAAAAATCCCCTGGATTATTTTGAGCATTTCCAATTCAAACTGAATATAGGTTCAGCTGTTAAAGACATTATATATGATTAAAAAGTATTTATTTCCTCTAGACCTAATCAACAACTTATAAGAAATTGAGAGGACAAAGGAACATGTTAAACTATACCACAAGATGTAATCAGTAAAAACGAGACTATGCCTATTGGGTATCTACCCAAAGGAATAGAAGTCATTCTATGAAAAAAGACACCTGCACCCCAATGTTTATCACAGCACAATTCACAATTACAAGGATATGGAATCCACCTATGTTCATCCACTGATGCATAGATAAAGAAAATGTAATATATATATATCACATTTATACACACACACACTCACACACCCACCATGGAGTACTACTCAGCCATAAAAAGGAATGAAATAATGTCTTTCATAGCAACTTCGATGGAATTGGAGATCATTATCTTAATTGAAGTTTCTCAGGAATGGAAAAACAAACATCACATGTTCTCACTTGTAAGTGGGGGCTGAATGAGGGGTATATATGGTCATAAAGTGATATAATGGACATGGAAAACTAAGAAGGGGGAGGGTGAAGGGGAGATGAGGGATAAAAATCTACCCAGTAGATACAATATACACTATTATGGTGACGGGTACACTAAAAGCCTTGACTTTAGCATTATATAATTTATCCATGTAACAAAAAACATATGTACCCCCTAAATCCATTGAAATAAAAAATTTTTTAAAACTTAAAAAAATACTTTTGCCTTAAAAAAAA
This sequence comes from Avahi laniger, assembly GCA_963575035.1. Classification (NCBI taxonomy): domain Eukaryota; kingdom Metazoa; phylum Chordata; class Mammalia; order Primates; family Indriidae; genus Avahi; species Avahi laniger. The sequence continues at coordinate 3,639 of CAUYSK010002956.1, forward strand.
GAAAACAAATTAGACTGTGGGAAACTCAACAAGACAATCTGATTTTTAAAAGCATCAACCAATCACAAAGTGTAGATCTTAGATTCTGAATCAGTCAACCTGTAAAAAATTTTTAAATTTACATTTATAAGATAATTGAAAATCTGAACATTCACTAGATATTTAGTAATATTAAAGAATCACTCTTCATTGATTTTTAGGTGTGATAATGATACTGTTGCTACATTTTTTAAAGAAATCTTTATCTTTCACAGATACATACTGAAATGTATAAGGATGAACTGATATGCAAAGATGTGCTTCAAAAATTTACAGCTAGGGAGCCTGGGTAGGAGATGGGGCTACAGATTGACCACTGTTATGTGTTGAAGCTAAATGGTAAATACATGGAGGTTTATTATACTATTGTCTACTTTTGTATTCATTTGAAATTCTCCATAACAAAAGTTAATTAAAAGTTTACCATACTTAGTCAATTCAATATCTCATCCTGGTTTCTCTTTGACAGAACACTTAGAGAATTAAAAGCAGACCTGAATTATCCAAAAGAACAAAGTCTGTGAACCTAAAATAACATGCTACATCAATTTATTAAAGTTATAACATTGAAAAAAAAGTGAGGAAAAGGCATATAAAGGAAATTTTAAAGGCTGGGAAAATTTTGAAGTATATTTATTATTTTCTACATATAATTTTTTTATTTCTCCCTCTGCTTTGCATGTGGTTTCTGCTACATGAAGGTTTCTGCCTTCTCTGCTAAACCATATTCAACACATTTTCAAAATTCTTCTCCAGACTTCATTTTTCCATTAAGTTATTATTCACAAAGATTAACTAGGCTTGAGCCTTTCAGCCACTTCGACAACACTTTGAAAGTTCCATGTTTTGTCATCTATTATTTTTAGTGTTGTTATGAATACTTTCATCATGTCAAGAGCAAGGAATCAGTCCAGCCTTAGTTAAGTTTACATTTTTCTGTAGCATAAGTGATTTTAAAATCCTACTCTTGAGGACACCAAAGGAAGCAATCCTAGGTTAAGACAAATATACTGTACTAATCCTTGCTTAATACTATCTAATTATATCAGCAATAGTTATTTTTATTTAAATTTACTTCCCATCTCATCACCCAATGAAATAGTATCCATTATAGTTTGTATACAAAAAATATTAGCCACATAGTTGCTGAAGTAATAATAAGTTAGTTAAGCTGTTCCTATAGAATGGGCCACTCTTTTCCAAGCAACTTCATTTATATCTTTTTCTTCCCTTTTGCTTTCCTTCACTGAGTATACCTTCCCTCAACCCTAACCACTCTTCCAACACTGGCTTCAAATACTGCCCTCTTTCATATGGTATTCTTTGGTCTTCCACAGCCAGGAACTTTCTTGTCTCCTGAATTCCCATGGCATTTGCTGTATTTTGACCCAGACCACTCTAATCAATTATTTACATGTCTTATCTTTTCTTCTGTAATTTATGCTATTTGAGGGCAAAGTCCAAGTTTGATTTATTTTTTTATCATCCTCTCAGCATTAGAACCCTGTTTGGTACCCACTAGACATTCAACAAACAATTGCTGAATTACAAAGTAGGAGTGGCATAAATTGTTTAAAATACTTACTATATGGTTCTTTGAGCAATGTGGGTGGTGAGAGTTTGATAAAATAGTCAAGAACACACAGCATTAACTGAAATGAGATCACCAGATCATCTTCCATTTGTAATACTTCCCCTGGAAATAAAAAAGTTTCACATTTTTAAAACAAGTTAGAGTAGGATCTTCATAGCAGAGAAAATTGTGGGTATGGGTATATCCATCTACTTATTCACTCAACAATCACTATAGGCATAGTAAAGATTTTTTTTGGAAAAGAAATCAAAATTTTAGAAGGTTGAAAATATATAAAATATAAATTAAAATATATAAAGTTACGAAATTATAAATGAACTGTAAGTCTACTCTAAGAATTTTACATTTAAGTATTATGATAATTCATTCCTTATGTTTAAAATCATTTGCATTTTGCTTTTTTAAACTTATTTCTAATGTCGGTAAGAGATATAGAATTTATTACTTCTGAAAATAATTTTGAGGTATACATGCTTATCTTTATTCTAATTATTTATGAAACCTTATATATTTTCAATATTAATCCCTTCCAAAGTATTACAATAACCAAAATCATTAAGAAATAAAATTAGTAGATAATTATAAAGTCATCTGTAAAATAATTATTTAGCACAAAATCTTTAAAGTTAATATATGTACAACTAGAGGGCTATGAGAAAATAAATGCATATAATAGATACCTGAGAAACAAGTAGTATAGCTACACAAAATATACAAATCATGATCAAATACAGTTATAACACATTTGCTTATGGCTCTATATTATGCATTATTTTTAAAAGAGCAGTTCTATTTGATTCACTATCTATCTTCTATCTGACTGCTAAATCAGTAAGAATATCTACAAATATTAAAAGTACAGAAACTATGTAAAAAAACAGGTAACCCTGCATCAGGTAGGTTTTCTATTAATATATTCGTACAGTGCAAAAAGTATATTTGTAATATACTCAGAAGTAACTTATTAAGAAATTACAGGTATTTCTGGGAAAAACTAGCAGAGTCAAGTCAGATGAAAGAATCTCTCCCCTCCACTATCTAATAATAAAATGAAAGAGGAAAAACATGTACTGGTTAAGTGCTAGTACCAATACCAAATTTGAGAGATACTAAGAGTATCCCCATCTTCTTCCTCTTAAAGGAGTAGAAATGCCTGATGGAGAAAGGTAAAAAAGAGGAAGTAAACAATTATAGCTAACTTTTTGACTAACACAGACTCCAGTTTACCGTGCTGAATTGAGAACAATCTGAATCCCAACACAGTCCTGTTATGGAAAAAAATAAAACTGCCACTGGAAGTGTTTTGTAACAGAGTTCATTCTAACAAAAACTCAGAGCATCAAAGGCTTGCATCACTCAGATGAATTCTCTACTTTCTCCCTTACCTTCTGAGTATAAGTAGGTATGATAAAAATTCCTGCTCTCATAGTGTAGTTCTTTGGGGAACATGAACACCAACAAGTCATAGATTAAGTGCAGAGTGAAGGGAGATTCACTCACAATATAGCAGAAAAAACTAAACATCAAATCAGGGTTACTCACATACAGTCCCAGCAAGATGAGGGAAAAAGCACAGTGAGTATGCAAACGTATTACAGAAAATTCAAAAAAGAAAAGAAAAAGTAATCACAACATAAGAAGGGGAAAATCAGATAGAGAAACCAATCTGGAAAAGAATCTAAAACAAGAAAATATTCTATGAATTCTTACACTAAGAACTAAATGACCTCAAATTATATAAAAGGAGCTGGACAAGCTAATAAAAAACTGAGGACCAAATAAGACCATTACAAAAGTAGTTTAGCTCAAAATAGAAGAAAAGCTTGAGATGAAAAAAAAAAAAACATATGAGAAAAAGACAAAAGATCAGAATAATATGAGAGAAGATAATAACTATGGAGGACAAAGGCTATCCAACATAAGACAATGTTCCTAAAACGTAATGGTATAGAATAACTTAACTGAACAGAATAATATTTAAAAATACAGTATGTTCAGATTTTCTGAAATGAAGAGCAGAAACTTCAGTTTAAAGAGATATGGTATTAAAAAAAAAACCCTAATGCAGAATAATAAAAAGCAAGAGATATTCTGGTTAAAGTATTAAACCTCAAATTTAAAACAAAAAGAACTCTACAAGAATTCAGGAAGTAAATGAGGAGGGGAAATTAAGGTGGCCTAAGATTGCTTTACTTTTCTTTTTTAGGCTAGTCAAGTGAAGCAGTGAGAGTGGAGAAGGAACAAAGAAATCTGTAACTGGTTGTGATCAATAAGGTGTAAACCCCACTACACTCAGGCCAGCCAAGCCTCAGATTTCTCAACAGCAACGTTCGATGCCAGAAAATATCGTCCTGAGGGACAAACCATGACCCAAGAATAGGATACATGGTCAAGTTGTCCTTCAAGTATGAAGGCTATAGACATGATTCATAAACATGCCAAAGGGAGCACAACACCAAAAAGTCTATCTTAACAACTTCTTGATGGTAAAATGCAGCCAGCTAAGAGACGAAACAAAATTAAAAACTCAGAAATGAAGAACCTATGATACAGGAGTTATAATAAGCTTAGAATCCATTTAAATACAGAATTGAGACTAAACAAGTATAATAATTATAATTACAGAACAGAACGTCAATATTATAATGTTTGATAATGTAATAATAATAAAATGAACCAATCAGAAAATGGGGAGAAGGGAGGTGACAGGAAGAATAAAGATACTATCTTCTTCAAAACAGATTAATGTATGCTGTTTTAGATCAAAACACAAAGTTAAATAAAGATTCTAACCTCTTCATTTTCTCATGCTTTTTCATAATCTTAAGGAAATATTTTTAAAAATGATACAACTTAAAGGGACAAAACACTTATCTAAATTTAACCAATTTTCTTCCATTTCTCTTACTTTTTTTCTTCTGTAAAACTTGAATAAAATTAACTTTTTTATTTTAAAGGTTACACTATAGTATGATCCTATTTTTAGAAAATTATATCTGTTTGTGAATGTACTCATCTACCCACCTTTATTATCAAAATGTATATATAAAGATGTATCTGGAATGACAATCACATAATTTTAATGATAATTATTCTTGGGTTTGGGTAATTTTTTGTGTTTTGCTGTATAGTTTGAATTATTTATCATGAATAAATATAATTTTTATAAAAATAGTAACTTCATTATTCTTAAAAAAAAAAAGGAAGGAAGGAAAGATGGAATATTAGTAATAGAAATGAAATGAAACATTTCCAAGGTTGTTTCCAATACCGGAATTACAAGAACTTGCTAACAGTTAAGCCACGCAGAGAACGGGGCGGGTGGGGTGGCCATTAAATGTGGGAGAGGGGTGTGAATAAGAATTTGGGGATTTAGTTCAAAAGAATGTCAATTTAACTATTACATTTGAAATGTTATCATGAAATAAGCATAAGGAATTTACCTTTAGCTAATAAAAATGTGATCCAAGAAACTTTCAGCACCAACATAGAATTTATTTCAGTAGATATCCTAGTAAACAAATAGAAAGCAGAAAAAACAAGAAAAATTTAATACTGATAAAAAGTTTTTCAATTATAGCTTTTGCTTGTTTTTTTGTTTTTTTATTTATTTTTTTAAACAGTCTTCAGTTAAATGCATAATAGAATACAGTTCCTTTTAAATGTATAATTTACATCTAAATTTATCTTAATTCACTTCATATTTCTACCAAGATATTACTTTTAGCCCATAGAATAGCATACATTTTGTAAAGGAAATACTGAGTATCTCAATTCTAATCTAAAAATATATAAAGGACATGGTATACTATAATATACTTGGTTTCAAATTATTTTAATACTTTTTTGCTCTTTGTTTTCTAATTAAAATCAACACTGTAAGCAGCAAATGGTTTGGGTGACTCTAGTTTGCCAATTTAACACCTTGCCTTGATAATTTTTCCACAGACATTCACTTGTTGGAATTTATAAATTCATATCAACTGATCAATAAATATACAATTTCCCTTTATATCATCATCTTCAATGGGGTGGAAAATCTCATGTGCTACTCATTCTGTTTCCAAGGAAAAACTCTGGAGCTCTACATGGGTGGGTATATTGTTAGAGTATGAATTATACATTTAAAATAATAATTTAGAAATTTTAATGCAGACATTTATATTTATTCTTACACAAAAACTATGCTGAGTCTTAGTTAATAAAGTGCCTGTAACAGACCCTCAATAAAGATTTAGTTGATGAATCTGCATATTTCCCAGAGTCAGAGATAAGGTTGCCCTCAATCAATTTCTACCTTTAGTTCTCCCTTGTAGGACAAGGTATGCATTTCATACCATTTTCTTTGTGAGAAGATAAATAATCTATCTAGGACTTAAATTGAGCTTAATTCACAGAGTAGCAAACTATAATCAATCAAACTAATCCTAACATTATCAGTATGTTTAAGATTATTCCAGAAAAATCTTTTTAAAAAATTGAAAAATAACATGCTCTGAACTACTTACGAACTGCTGGGTTGTGTCAAATATATAAGTTCACATGTTCTGAAAAGAAGAAATAATTATATTATCATTATGGTTTTTTTAAAAGTTACTTTTAAACTTTTTTTTCTAATTTAAAAATCAGAGCAATTTTATCATGTTCTATTTATTTATTTTAAGAAGCATATATTTAAAAAAGTATAGCATTATGAAACAAAGTTAAAGTAGATTTTTCCAATTTATGACATTTCACATCATTGTAATATCTAATTACAATGATTGAATTCTTTTTTTTTCTCTTTTCTTTTTAAATTTTTTTTACTACTTTGCCGGCAAAGGTGATTGAATTCTCTATGTTCATTTGTAAGAATGAGTCCGGTTAGAATCCCAGATCAGGTCATAAGAATCTATTTAACTAATAGTCAAATATATTCATGTAGTCTACCCTAAAATAAACAGGGTTTGGTATCACAGTTAATCTTCCCAATTACTCTTCAGAAAAAGGTACAAATAAGATAGAAAAAACCCTGCTGATCCACCTCCAGGCTAGTGAAGTTAACTAAGTTATCTCATATGCCTAGTCAATGAAAATTCTAAATCCCTTTATAAAGGCCTGAGTGGTCTTTATAAAAGCCAAATCTGACTATGTAAGTCCCCAGTTTAAAGTAACTCAATGACTGTCCGTTGCCTGCAGGGCAAAGTCCAGGCTCACTATCCATCTGATCCCTTCCTATCTTTCAGCCATTAGCAATATCAGACTACATCCTGCTACTGCTTTGGCTTTGTCCACATGCTAATCACTCTGCCTAGGATGCTCAGTCCCAGTTCTTACTCATTTTGCTTAGTGAATTTCTACTTATCTTTTAAACCCTGTTCAGACATTCCCTTCTTCTACACTTTTTTTTCTGACCAAAATCACCCCTGTAGTTACCCTTCTCACTCTTAAACATATACAATGTAACATTTTGCCCACCATATAATTCCTACTTCTTACACACAATCCGCTACAACAGAGCATCACATTCATTATTGCATTTATTTTCATAAAAAATATAATTTATTTATTTACTCTAGATTTTTTGAAGATCATAAAATCAAAGGATTTTGTATCCCCAGTATCTAACTTACAGCCTGGTACTAACGGTTAATGTTCATTGTGGTTTGTTAATTTAATTGCAATAAAATAGTGGATAGCGTAAAGCAATAATCAAAGGAAAGAAACATTCTAAAATATGAGAAGGGATTATCTCCAGTGTCGAAATTTTGGTTGATTCATATTTTCTTATTTATGCCTTTCAGTATTTTCCAAGCATTCTGTAATTAGTTCACATTTCTTATGGAAATTATTTAATTTCTCTTCTTTAACAATAAAAAAATTCCCCTGTGCAAAAAGTTTCTATTTTCTTCAAGAAAGGACAAAAAAACAAAACAATGATGGCCAATGCTACCACATATTACAATCAAAAACAAGAGCAGAATATATATTTCTTCAAAAAGCCCTAAGCCTTTGAGTTTTTCCTCCACTTTTCTCATCCTCCATCACACCTCTGAAGTTTTAGTGCCATACCAACCAAGAAGCAGGAAAGAAAGAAAAATAGAGACACCTTTCTGAGAAGATGCTTCTTTCCAGCTCTATCTCCATCCTCATTCTCTTCAGAATATCTAAGGACATGCCTCTTTTTCACTTTTCCATTTACCATCCTATTACACGATTGCTTATTTAGCTAAAACATTAACTTTCATAATCCTACCCAAATGAAATGAATGTGGGCTTCAATGAAATGAGCTTCGAAACAAACACAGTAACAGGCTCATGCCACATTAAGGGCTGTAACATTGGGGGTGGGGGACTATGCTTAAGGAGAAAAGTATATAAAAAACTTAACCCAAGCTTATTCATTATTCTCCCAGTTGAATAGTAAACTACCATTTGGAATGGAAATCATTACTTGGTAGTATAGGTCGCATACACCTTCCATTGCCAGTATGTTTTTTCTCTTTCTAAACTAAATAACGCCATTAGGAAAAAGTTTAAATTTAGGTCACTATTCCATTCAGAACTAGAAGTTTTCTGGCAGAAAAGGATAAAATGGGAACTAAGCTTACAGTTTTCTAAAACTGAAAGACATGAAAGAATAGTAAAATAATTAATTTTGGAGGAAGCATTCGGAATACATATGACTGGATAAAGAAGAAAGCTAAGAATTAATAAGAAACTAGTAGCAAAAGAGACAAGTCTAAAGGGTAGTACTTAAAAATTTTACTAAATACGTCATAGCTCCCAGTTGTAATCTAACTATAAACAGTGACATAAAAATCAGGGTGTGGCTCTAATAAAATGTTTACTTTACCTTTCTAATTTGCTGTAGAGTGCACACAATACATTATACTTCTTCAACAGTCTTGACATAGCATTATCAACTTTGGTACTGGTATCAATTTCTTTTAGTAAGTCAAAGAATTTATAGACACTATGAATGAAAGAATAGAAAACAGTAAATCAGTAACTTAAATTTGTTTTATTTCATTTTCAAATAATAGAATTTTAATTCAAAAGATTATTAGCTCTACATCAAATTTATATTATATCCTTTGAAAGGAATTACTTTTTGCATTTTACTAGAATTTGAAGGAGAAAAAAAACAATTAGCCTTCAGCTTACATTTCTTTATCTACATACCTGTTCTTATATCTATTTCTCATTGAGAATACAGAAAAAAAGAAGGGTCACGAAGAGACACATACATACATGTATATTTATTTCTATATCTGTCTATAGGTTTTAAAAAACCATGAGTTCACATCCATTCATCCAATTCCAACACAAAACCATAAAGTTCATTCTAGTATTTCCCTTTCCGATTTATAACTCTTCATCGACAGTAAAGAAACCTAGAACCCATTCATCCTTAACTTATTCACTAATTTAACTAATCCCCCTGTAAGTAACCATGTTTCGTCTCCAAAGCTACCCACTCCCCCATGTGGACACTCTTCTCTTCCACTCAGATTGACTCCCTATTCTAGACTGCCCCACTCTCCATGTGGACACCTCCCGCACCTTGGTAGGGCTCTGACTCCCCACACTGGGCTGTCCTCCTCCCCTCACTTGTGCTATGGCTCCCTGCGCTGGCTGCCCACACTCCCTGCGTGGTCCCCGACACTGCACACCAAGCAGCCCATGTCAGGCTGCTCACACACGAGAAAATGTCCCCTCCATGGGGATGCCCTCCTCACCCCACTTTGGTTCTGACATCCTGCTCTCGGACCCATGGCACACCCCTGCCACAGATACACACCCAGATGCATACTTTCTTTGCCCCACCAATGGTTTTATGACTTAATTGTTTTCAGAAAAGGAAAGCTGATTAAAATTTTTAAGTTGTTTAAGTAACTTTAAATCATTCTTTATTATTGTTTTCTATAAAAATTAACCTATCTGAAACATCAATACATACATTTTTCAACAGAGCACTAAAAACAGCAATTATCAATTGCATCTCATGTACTCATTTCTAATCAAGTTTGTGTAAGGAATTATACCAAAACAGCTAACTGAACCAAAGGGTAGTCACCAGATCCTGTCTAGCAACTAATGAGTTACAGCCCTTCCTCAAACAACTGGGCTGGACCAATCCAATCAGACACTTATCTCAAGAATTGGGAAAATAAAAGCTTCAGCTAATCAGCAGGAAACACGGAACCCAATAGAAGGTTATCAAAAGTTCTCAGCTGGGTGCGGTGGCTAACACCTGTAATCCCAGCACTTTGGGGGGTCAAGGCAGGGGCATCACTTGAGGCCAGGAGTTCAAGAACAGCCTGGGCAATATTGTGAGATCCCATATCTACAAAAAATAAAAAAATTAGCCAGTGTGTGCCTGTAGTAGTAGCTGCTCAGGAGACTGAGGCAAAAAGATCACTTGAGCCCAGGAGTTCGAAGTTACACTGAGCTACGATGATGCCACTGCACTCCAGCCTGGGTAACAAAGCAAGACCCTGTCTTAAAAGAAAAAAAAAAAAATTCCCATGATATAGAAGGGATTGGGACAGCCATGATAAGCTACGTGGAAAAGCAAATAAAGAAGGAGTAGAAATGATAAAGAGTAGAAGATCAGGATGTTGATTAGAAGAGGATGGAGCAAATGTGCAGATACATCCAGAGAAAAAGAAATCAACCTCAAGATGGCATTTATTAAAAAACTACTCTTAGTTCCAGTTTTTGAGGTACATGGCAATACCTGTCCTTGGAGTACCATGAAAACTGTGAATTGTTACAAAGAATTCTTTTTCTAGGGGCAACTTAAGGGAAGAATGGAAGGGAATCATAGGCATTAACTCTATGAACTATTTATGTTATATTATTTTGTAATTTTGTATATTTATGAATATACAAGGCCTTTGTTTCCACATTTTGTTTATCATTATTATTATTTTTTTTAAAAGACGATGCCTTGCTATGCCCAGACTGGAGTTCAGTGGCTATTCACAGGGGTGATTCCACTCAATAATTAGCACAGGAGTTTTGACCTACTCCATTTCTTATCTGGGCCAGTTCACCCCTCCGTAGGCAACCTGGTAGTCACCGGCTCACAGGAGGTCACCATACTGATGCTGAAGTTAGTGCAGACTCCCGATTGGCATAGTAAACTACAGCCTGGAACTCCTGTACTCAAGCAATCCTCCAGCCTCAGCCTCCAAAGTAGGTAAGACTACAGGACCATGTCACCATGCCTGGCTGTTTCCACATTTTACTTAGAGGTAATAAGAAAAACCATTATAAAAATGCAACAATTTAATCTACTTTATTTAAATAAAACACCAATTATCCAATTATGTTTAATTCTAGATGGCTTTATCCAAGAAGAACTACAGCTCCCTATTCGGTAAAATTATTTACTGTTGCGTTTTGTAAATATGATGCAAAAGAAATGACTGGAAGTCCTGAAAGATTTCTCAAGATAAAGTTCATGAATTACTGAAAACAAATTAGTGAACTCTTCTTATAAGACTTGTAAGCTCAACAACAAACATTTACTAAGTATTAATAATTACTGGGCCAAGTATTGTAGTAGATACTCGATTGAATACATAATCTGAAAAAACCACATGTAATTATGGTATTTACTATATTAAAATAACCTTGAGCTTTAATAAATCTTATCTAAATTCCTTTAAGATAGACTCACACTACCTTTATAAAGGTTTTAATATATAACAAGCCTACTTTAGAAATCCTTACTGTTTTTTCACTTTATCAACAGCTACAATTACGAAAGTTTACAGATAACTAGTGAGAGACAGAATGAAAATTTTCCCAGAACACAATCTATTGCATTTCTTCATTAATGGTTCCATGAGAGAATGACAGTTCATTATCTGACCTTTACGTTTTACTTAATTTTAGCATTTCTCACTAATTCCCTACATTCTATTAAGAGGAAAGTCTAAAATTAGTTTTCTTTAATGGCAGAAGCCTATATTTATATTAGAAATTTTACCTGGTTTCTATGTTCTTCTGCAGCTCAGTAAAAGTGAATGGCATCTCATCTAGGTCAACTGCCGCAATGAAGATACATATGCCCCACAGTTCCTTTTTCTTTTGAATATAACCTTCCTGGGAACAAAAAAATAAAGTTCGAGTATGTCATTAAATTATTCATACACTGGATACTGTGTTAAAACTGTATCATAAGTGATTTTTTTCTTATTCGACATAACAAAATAAACATTTTAAAATCTTTATGAAGGCATATACTTGAAAGCATTTCATTAACATTCAACTTTCATATTATAAGGCAAAAAAAGTACTAGAAAGATCAAAAAGTTAAATAACCACTTACTATGGAAACTTCAGGGGTCAGTCAGTTCTTGGAAATAGTTTCATTTTTCAATAACCCAATGTCATCAAAGCCAAGTTAAGAGATTTTAGACTCCATATATGTAACTTCTTTTGAAAAAAACAAGCCCATTTTCTTATTCTATTCTTCTTCTTTTGCTCTAATTCATTCATTCTTTTATCAATTTGCTCATTCAAGTATTTTTTAACCTTGTATAATTCATATGTCTCAGTTCCTTAATTGCTTTCTGTGTAAAATCCAAATTATAATAATAATACATACCTCACTTTTTAAGAATAAGATTGAACTTACAAAACACTTAGCGTAATAGTGTCCAGCATATAATTAGTACTTAATGAGCGATGGCTATCATCACCACTAGAACACTTTTTCATTATCTTTAGAATACTTTTTGCCCCAACAATATAGACCACCTTCAAAATATGTAAATTTTTAGGTAAAATTTGGATTACATTAAGCTGAAAGCAAAAGAAATGTCAAATTATCTAATGTTCTGCTAAACAGTTGGAACTACTTGCTTATTCTTAACTGGAGATTATAATAGAGCAGAAAAGAAAAGTATCTGATGCAATTTTACATCGTTTGAAATCTCAATTATATAAAAGCTTTAGGATAAATAGTTGTTATGGATTACCAAATTTTATGGATAATAAAAAGTTTACCACAATAAAAAGTTTACCACCATCCAACTTTAAACTTTTCCTTACCTTTAGCTATTTGGGATATAAATATTTGAAAACTTACATTACAATTATACTCACACTAGAATAGTTAAAATTTAAAAGACTGACAGTATCGAGGGTCAGTGAGGATGTAGAGCAATGGAACACTTAAACATCACTAACGAAAATGTAAAATGGCACAACTGTTTTGGAAAACAAGTCTGGCAAGTTCTTATGAAGTTAAATATACACTTTCCATAACATTTAGCAATTCCACTCCTAGATATTCATACTAAAGAGAAATGAACTTGATATGTTGATAGCAGCTTCATTCGTAGTAGCCAAAAACTCGGAACAACCCAAATAGTCAACAACAGGTACATGGATAAACAAATTATGGTATATCCTTACAATGAAATGCTATTTGACAACAGAAAGAAAAAGTCCTAATAAATATAACAATATAGATAAATCTCAAAATTATTACACTGAGAAAGAGCCCGACTCAAAAGGATACACTGCATGATTCCTTTTATGTGCAATTATAGAAAAGGCAAAACTAATCTTTAAAGTCAAAAGGTAGATCAATGGCTGCAGGTTACCCACAGTTCCTTCAGGGATCAGGTGGGAGGTGTTGGGGAATGATTGCAAAAGGGAATGAAAAAAACTTTCTGAAATGATCAAAAAGTTCTGTATCTTAATGGTGGTGATTACATGGGTGAATGTATTAATATCTGTTAAAACATTGAACTGTGCACTTAAAATTGCCATATTTTAGTGTATATAAATTATACCTCAATTTGATTTTGAAACTATATTAAATATTACATACTCTTTCTGAAATTGAACAAAGTATACACTGCTTCATTATTATGACTAATTAAATATATATTTTAATAAAATGAACATTAACTTTTATATATGTGTTTATATTAATATGATCAATTTCTCAGGAATTAGTAAGATGTGAAAGGTTGTTTGCCTGTATAATAAATAACCCCACTACCATGTTTTATGAATTTTTATGCTTACTTCTTATCACATTTTTGGTTTGCTTCTTTGCTCTCAGGCTGTTATCACCTATTGAACATAACTGCTCTCAATGCTTTCATTAACGCCAGTCTTTTTTTTTTTTTCCCTCTTTTAAAGGTTGAGAAATTAACTAAATTTGCTAAAATTAAGTATGCTGTTTATTCATTTTTTACAACAGCAAATTTTACTAGGATATTAGCCAAAATAATTAAACACAGGACTATATGATATGATAAAATGCCTAAATGAAATGTTCTATAAATGAGTTCTGATTTTTAAAGAACTTGAAGGACTTTCCTATGAGCAAAATGTGACCTTTATTTCAGATACAGCTTATCTTTTTATTTTCTTAAAAAGTACATTTCAAAGAACAAAAGCTTTTCATTTTGATTAAGCTCAATTAATTAATTTTTTATGGATCAAGCTTTCAATGGTAGTATCTATGAAATCTTTGCCTAACCCAAGCTCACAAAGATTTTCTCCTACATCATCTTCTAGAAGTTTAGGTCTATGATTCATTTTGAGTTAACTTTTATAAATAGTACAAGGTAGGGATTCAAGTTCATTTTTTGCACATGAATATCCAATTGCTGCATCATTTGTTGAAAATGGTATGCTTTCTCCATTACCTCCATGTCTCTGTAGAAAATGAATTAACTACACATGCACATACACATACACACATATACACACGTGTATGCAAGGGCACACACGTGTCTATTTTTGGATTCTGTTCTGTTCCATTGATCTATTTGTCTTTTTTTCACCAATACCACAATGCCTTGGTTACTATAGTTTTATATGTTTTGTTCATTTTTAGTTGAGTTTGATTCAAGATTTTTCAATCTGAAAAAGTCATCTGATTCACCTCTCAGATTAAGAAATTAAAAACTAGAGAGTTAAGACTTGGTCAATATGGGCAGTCAATGCCAGAGACTTTTAGTTTCCTAACACTCAATTTAGTATTTTTTCATTTCATTAAGAGTTTTTCCTTATTACCTTTCTACATTTATGTTCTTAACATTTTCACTACTGAAATTCTTAATCTCATTGCCCCTGTCAAGAGTTCTGTACCCTTTTTTCTTAAGAGACCTGGCCTAGAGTTCTGTATTCTAACTAGTGGTCTTGATTTCTATTTTATTGAGAAGTTTGAAGAAGTACAATACTTAAAGCTTCAACATTCTTCATATCAAATCATTTCCTAATTATCATATGTTTTAGTATTCCTCAAAATGTCTCTGCATCTAAATTCCTCTTCTGACTTTGACCAATGAATAGTCTCCTCTATTCTGAAATTAACAACTGTAATACCTACCTCTCTCCCTCCTATTTTAAATCACATTGCCTCTCATCTCCTTAAAGACCTAGTTTAATTCCTCCCTCTGTCTTTTATAATTTCTCTAACAATTCTCTGTTTCTTTTCCTTTGGTTACAAGTAAGCTTGCATCACCTTTAAAAAAAAAAAAAACAACAAGGTCCCTCCATCCCCAGACCTTATCAAGCTACTGTCCTCACTATACACACACACCTCACCATTCCCACTACTCCCACACACATTCGCCATATACAGTTTCACAATGCACACACACTGTACCCACTGAGTACACTCCCCTCTCACTATACAAATACTATTCTTCTGGAGCTATTCTCTAGGTCCTCAGAGACCTTTTGGGTTTCATCCAGGAAGACCTCTACGCAGAATCTGACACTGTTGCAATTTTTCTTCTTTAATCCACCTGTGAACCTTTTTTCCCTAGCTTTGAAACGCTTTTACACCTCATTCTCTCTTCTTTTTCTCTCTCACAACCTTTTCAGTTGTGAAAAAGGGCTTTTTTTCCACCATCTCTCTTTTCTTCAGCAATCTCATCTCCTCCCACAGCACTCTACCCTCGTCATCTCCATACAGTTGGTTCTCATCGCATTCCGCCTTCCAGCCTGATTGTTTTTTTAAGTTCCAGGCCTTATTTTCCAATGGCAATTTACAACCTAAAATTTGTAACTCATGTATTTTCTTGAAAATTATGAAAAGGGCTCAGGATAGCACTTTAAAAATTGTCAAAACAGAAGAAAAGTGATTCTTCTTACCCAGTCAAAATGATCATCAAAAAGACACAGTAAAATATGGAAGAAAAAAATGGGTAAACAACAAGCATTTTGTAAACAAACAAAAATCAGTATTTTTTAACAAACATATTTTGAAAATGCTGAACCTCAAAATTGTGTCAACTAAAGGACATTTTGATAATATACATCAAGATCCTTAAAATAGCTCAGTTTAAGACTTGAGTCAAGATTTAGTATAATAGATGTTTGAAGATTTATAATAGCAAAAACATGAGAAAAGCCTAAATATGTCACAAAATGGTTAAATAAGTTGTGATAGACCTATATCCTGGAATAATATAAAACTCCTAAAATGTTTTCAAAGAATACTATAAAGACATGGGAAAATACCCAAGATATAATGTTAAGGGGGAAAAAACAGCAGAATATAAAATTCTATGTACATTTTGATTCCTATTTTGTGAAAAAAACAAAAAAAGGAAGGGAAGGTAAAAAATATATCAAAACGTTAATGATTATCTCCAGGTGGTAGGATTATAAACAGTTTTCATCTTCCTCATTAATCCCAGATACATATTCTAAATTATCTACAATTATAAAATAGGAGAAAAGTCAATAAAAATGTTAAATTTATATAAAGTAAGAGAGAGAAAAATTAGGAATACTCTTGATCAAAATCTTAATTATATACATTACAGTTTAAATCACAATCTACAATCAGCACTTGAAAAGGCTACTTATTATCCTATCATTTAGTTGTGTTCATTTGAACCAATTTGATGATACAACCCCTAATTAGTGATAACTTGTATTTACAGTTTTATAAAGCACTTACTTATAAAAGAGCTCCACCAAGTGGTGACATGAATCATCTTGGAAACCTCAGAAAATTAGACATCAAAAAATTACTACTACTCATGCTATCATAACTAACATTATGAATTAATGGAATTATTAAATTGCAATTATAAAAGTTGAAAACGGTATTTCTCTCTAGCCTGTACATTTGTGAAATATGAAAGGTGAAAATAAGCCATAAGAAATACGCTCTTTACCTCGGGGTCAAAGGATACATCCTTACACTTACTTCATGAGACTGTAATAAGTAACTAGAAATTAAATGTATTAAATTTAATACATTAAATGTATTATAGGGAAGTAGGAAAATAGGGGAAAGAGCTACCTTTATTTTCCACCCCTGGATTTTCTCATCTAGGTGATGTGTAGGAACAATAGGAATAACATGTACATACGGCAAAAAATCTGCTCCCTCAGTTGTATAATATGAGCTGACAGAAATCGAGTGCGGACATCCTTGGTTGTGCACAGAAGTAAAAGGCAAGAGTGGCACAGCCAAGAAGAGGAATCCAAAAGTTAACCTTGCTTGTACTCAGTCCCATTTTCGATACAACACACAGGGGTAAACATCAGCTGAATCAGCCATCCAGTTATACAATATCTTTGTGGGGAGAAAGTTGATTCTACTCCCAGAAAAACACATACCTGGCAAGTTCAGATTTGCCTGACCATCTGCCAAAAAAGGTGGGCACCTGGGACTCCCTCCCTCAAGAACTCCTACGGAACTCAGCACACAGACCTGTCTAAGCTCATAACGGCACATGATTTACTTGTTTGCTCGTTTGTCCCTATCTCAACTAGCCTATAAGCATCCTGAAGACAGAAAAATTGTACCTAATTTGATATTGTACCCCACGAGCCTCATAGTGTCCAGCACTAACATGGTGTTAAATACATATAGATATATACATATATATTTTTAAAGCTGTGGCAGCAGCCATATCCTATTGTAAGATACAGTGGCTTTTTTGCTTTTTTTCTAAGTATGCTCAGAGACACAAGCAGAGAATGAATCACCAAAGTGTAAGGTAAGGCTATTGGTTCCACCATAGTTTCTTCAGCTCCCCTTTACACATTGACAGTAAACTAGTAATATTAGCAAGGGTAACTCACACAAAGTAATGATATTACAGACCTCATTTTCTAAACTGGTAATATATAACTGACCTAGAACTTAGTTTCCGGTCAAGTTCTCTGCTTAGTTTATTGAAGCCAAAGCCTAAAGAAGACCCACCCAAGAAAATATAATCATATAGTACGAAAAACTGCCACCATACTCAAATGGCCACTAATTGACTATTCTGTAAGACAGCTACAAAACTGATGTCTACCACTCTTGGAAACAAGGTTAGAAAACATTGAAGAGATTAATTCCTACAACTCATAAAAGATACCAACTTCTTCTACCAAGTATCACATATAATGCTTCAAAAAAGGAAAATACCACTATGAATAAATGAGTTGACATGATTTATAAACAAATAAAAATGTTTATATATAAGGTGTACAACATATTTTGAGAGAGATACATATACAATGTAAAATGATTACAATAGTCTCCCCAGATCCACAGTTTTACTTTCCATGGTTTCAGTTACCCACAGTCAACTGTGGTCTAAAAATAGGTGATTGCAGTACAGTAAGATATTTTAAAAGAGAGAGAGACCACATCCATATAACTTTTATTATAGTGTTTTGTTATAATTGATCTATTTTATTATTAGTTATTACTCTCACTGTCTCTAGTTTATAAATTAAACTTTAATACAGGTATATATGTACGGTATAGGAAAAAAACATAGTATATATAGGGTTCAGTACTATCCATGGATTCCGGTATCCACTGGGGGGGGGTATTAGAACATATTCCCCAAGGATAAGGGAAAAAGAAGTACTGTACCACAATCAAGCTAATTAACATATCCATCATCTCACATAGTAAACCATTTTTTTTGTCTATGTGGTAAGAATACTTAAGACATCTCCTAGCAAATTTCAAGAATACAAAACATTATTAAGTATGGTCACCATGCTGTACACTGCAAAAAGGATTTCACCACACATCTTATAATCAAAATGACTAATGTCGAAGTGAAAGAAAGAATTTTAAAATTAGCAAACAAAAACATCTAGCCACCTATAAAGAAAACCCCATCAGACTAACGGTAGACTTCTCAACAGAAACCTTGCAAATCAGAAGAGAATGGGATGGCATGTTCAAAGTGCTGAAAGAAAAAAACTCCCAGCCAAGAATTTTATATCCTGCCAGAACAAGCTTTAAAATGAAGGAGAAATGAAGTCATTTCCAGAAAAGCAAACACTAAGCGAATTCATCATCATTAGACCAGCCCTATAGGAAATGCCCAAAGATGTCTCAACCATGGAAACAAAAGGTCAATATTCAGCTAGATGTGGTGAATTGCACCTGCAATCCTAGCACTTCGGCAGGCCAAGACAGGAGGATCACTTGAGGCCAGGAGTTTGAGACCAGCTCAGCAACACAGCAAGATCTACAAAAATCAGAAAAATTAGCTGGGCATGGTGGTATGCACCTGTAGTCCCAGCTACTGGAGAGGCTGAGGCAGGAAGATCACTTGAGCCCAGGAGTTTGAGGTTGCAGTGAGCTATGATGATGCCCCTGCACTATAGTCTGGGCAACAGAGTGAGACTCTGTCTCAAAAACAAAAACAAAAAAGAAAGGCCAATATTTATCATCACAAAAACACATGAAAGTATAAAACCCAAAGGTCTAATAAAACAATCACACAAAGGAGGAAGAAAAAGGAATTAAATGGCAGCATGACAGAAGTTTGGCAAACCATAAAGACAAAAAGACAGAAAAAGAAAGAAACAAAGAATGTATGGAACAACTAACGAGGACAAGAACAAAGCCTCACCTATCAATATTAACCTTGAATGTAAATAGATTAAATGTTTCACTTAAAAGATATAGATTGCAAGAATGGATAAAAAAAAAAAAAAAAAACATGATCCAACTAAATGACGCTTACAAGAAACTCACCATACCCATAAAGACACATACAGACTAAAAGTAAAGGGGTGGAAAAAGATATTCCATGCAAACAAAAACCAAAAGTGATAGGAGTATCTATATCTATATCAGACAATACAGACTTTAAGTCAAAAAGGATAAAGACAAGAAAAAGACAAAGAAAGTCATTATATAATGATGAAAGGATCAATTCAGCAAGAGGATATAATGATCCTAAATATTAATATATATGAACCCAACATCAGAGCACCCAGATTCATAAAACAAACAATACTAAACCTAAAGAAAGAGATAGATAAGAACCCAATAAAAGTGGGAGATTTCAATACCCCACTCATGGCAATAAAATCAGAAAGGTGGAAAATCAACAAAGAAACAATAGGCTTAAATTGGACTTTTGACCAAATGGACTTAACATACATTTATAAAACATTCTGCCTAACAACTATAAAATATATATAATCTTCACCAGCACATGGAATATTCTTCAAAACAGACCATATTTTAGGCCACAAAACAAGTCAACAAATTTTTTAAAATTAAAATCATATAAAGTATCTTCTCAGACCACAGTGGAATAAACCTGGAAATCAATACAAAGAGACACTTCAGAAATTATACAAACACATGGAAGTTAAACAACATGCTTGTGAATGATCACTGGATCAGCAAAGAAATAAAGACCAAAATTTCAATTTTTAAAACAAATGAAAATGAAAACACAATATACCAAACCTGTGGAATACAACAAAATCAGTGCTAACAGGTTAGTTTATAATGCCTACATCAAAAAAGTAGAAAGATCACAAATTAACAACCTAACACTTCATCTCAAGGAACTAGAAAAACAACAACAAAATAAACCCAAAGTTAGCAGAAGAAAATAAATAAAAAAGAGCAGAGCAGAAATAAATGAAACAGAGATCAAAAAAAAAAAAAGAAAAAGATCAACTAAAGGAAAAGCTGGTTCTTTGAAAAGACAATGAAAATTGATATGCTACTAAGTAGACTAACCGAGAGGATCCAAATAAACATAATCAAAAATGAAAAAGGGGACATAACAGCTGATACCACAGAAATATAAAAGACCATCAGAGACTACTATGAACAACTATATACTCAAAAACTAGAAAACATAGAGGAAATGGATAAATTCCTGAAAACATATGACCTCCTGAGACTGAGCCAGGAAGAAATAATACTTTTGAATAGACCAATATGAATAGCCAGGTCAATAATAAAAAACCTCCCAACAAAAAAAAATCTTAGGAACCAGATGGGTTCACAGGCGAATTCTAACAGATTTACAGTAGGATTGGTGCCGATCCTGCCGAAACTGTTCTAAAAGATTGAGAAGGAAGGAATTCTCCCTAACTCATTCTGCAAAGCCAGTATCATTCTGATACCAAAGCCAGGAAAGAGCACAACAAAAAAATAAAACTACAGACCAATATATTCGATGAACATAGACACAAAAATCCTCAACAAAACACTAGCCACAACAAATCCTACAGCACACCAAAAGGATAATTCACCACTACCAAGTGAACTGCACCCCAGGGAGGCAAGGATGGTTCAACATATGCAAGTCAAAAAGTGTGATTCACCACACAGAATTAAAAACAAATATATCATATGATCATTTCATTAGATGTGGAAAAAGCATTTGATAAAACCAAGCATCCCTTCATGATAAAAACCCTCAACAAACTCAGCATAGAAGGAACATACCAAACTAATAAAAGCCACATATGACAAACCCATAACCAGCATCACACTGAATGGAATAAAGTTGAAAGCATTCCCCCTAAGAACTGGAACAAGATAAAGATGCCTGCTGTCACCATTTCTACTCAACATCATACTGGAAGTCCTAGCCAGATCAATCAAGCAAGAGAAGAAATAAAGGGCATCCAAATTGGAAAAGAGGAAGTCAAATTATCTCCATTTGCTGATGACATGATCTTACACCTATAAAAACCCAAAGACTCCATCAAAAGACTCCTGGAATTGATAAATAAATTCAGCAAAGTCTCAGGATACAAAATCAATGTACATGAATCAGTAGCATGAATCTCTATATCAATAACAGTCAAGCTGAGAGTCAAATAAAAGATTCCCCCAATACCATTCACAGAACCTACGAAGAAAATAAAATACCTAGCAATATATTATACTTAACCAAGGAAGTAAATGATCTCTACAAGGAGAACTACAAAACACTGAAGAAAGAAATCACAGAGCACACAAACAAATGGGAAAATATGTGCTCATGGATTGGTAGAATAAACATCATTAAATGATCATACTACCCAAAGTGATTTACAGATTCAATGCAATCCCCATCAAAATACCAATGTCATATTTCACAAACCTAGAAAAAATAATTCTATGCTTCTTTTGGAACCAAAAAAGAGCCCAAATAGCCAAAGCAATCTTAAGCAAAAAGAACAAATTTGGAAGCATCACATTGCCAGACTTTAAACTATACTACAAGGCTATAGTAACCAAAAAAGCATAGCATTTGCACAAAAACAGAGACATAGACCAACAGAACAGAGCAGAGAACCCAGATATAAAACCATCTACCTACAGTCATCTGATCATTGACAATGTAGACAACAACATACATTGGGGAAAAGAAGCCCTATTTGATAAATGGTGCTGGGAATATTGGATAGCCACATGCAGAAGAATGAAACAGGACTCCTATCTCTCACCACTTACAAAAATTAATTCAAGATGGATAAAAGACATAAATGTAAGACATGAAACCATAAGAATTCTAGGGGAAAATATAGGAAAAACTCTCCTAGATATCAGTCTACGCAAAGAATTTATGAAAAAGACCCCAATGGCAATCACAGCAACAACAAAATAAATAAACGTGATTCAATTAAACTCAAAAGCTTCTGCACAGCTAAGGAAACAATCAATAGAGCAAACAGACAACCTACAGAATGGGAGAAAATATTTGCAAGCTATACATCCAATAAAGGATTAATAACCAGACTCTACAAAGTAGAAAAAAAAATAAACAATCCCATTAGAAGTGGGCAAGAGACAAGAACAGAAGCTGTTAAAAAGTAAATAAACAAATGGCCAATAAACATATGAAAAAATGCTCAACGTCACTAATCATCAGGGAAATGCAAATTAAAACTATAATGAGATATCACCTTACTCCTGTTAGAATGGTTTTTATTAAAAAGTCCAAAAACAATAGATGCTGGAGTGGATGCAGAGAGAAAAGAATGCTTATTCACTGTTGGTTGGACTGAAAATTAGTACAACCTCAACAGAAAACAGTATGGAGATTTCTCAAAGAACTAAAAGTATACCTACCATTTGATCAGCAATTCCACTACGAGGTATCTACCCAAAGGAAAAGAAGCCATTTTATCAAAAAGACACCTGCACTTAAATGTTTATCGCAGCACAATTCACAACTGCAAAGATGTGGAATTAACCCAAGTGCTCGTCTGTTCATGAGTGGATTAATAAAATGTGGTATATATACACCACGGAGTACTAGTCAGCCATAAAAAAGCATGGATGCCATTTGCAACAATTTGGATGGAACTGGAGACCATTCTTCTAACTGAAGTATCTCAAGATTTGAAAAAACAAATACCACATGTACTCATTACTAAATTGGAACTAACCGATGAGCACATGTGCACAGAAGGAAGTAAAACAGTGGAAATCAAGCAAGGAGGACAGGGGAGAGGACGGGAGGAGAGGTGGGGCAAAAATCTACCTAATGGGTACAATGAACACTATCTGGATGATGGGCATACCTATAGCCATGACTCAAGTATTACAAAAGTGATCCATGTAACCATAAACGTTTGTACTCCCTTAATGTTTTGAAATAATAATACCTCTGTACCGTAATAATAAGTTGCAGAAATTATTGTTTTCTGTCTTCTAATTCAAACAAACAGAACATAAAAACAAACTCACACAAAAAGTTTAGGAGATAGGAGAAATTTCAAAAAAGAATATTAAAGGTTAACACTCACCTAATGTTGCATCAATGCTAGGCTAAGAGGAATGCTACATTTATTTTGATATTCTAACCAAATCAATAAATAACCTTTCCATTTCAATAGTTAATCCACTACACTACTAATAATTGATGCTTTCACTGAAACACTGCCTTTTTCACATGTTCCATTATTCCTACTTTATCCTTTATAATTATTCTGATAGTTGAACAACTAAAGCCTAATGCTTTCCCAATGAATGACGTAGTAGCCTTTCTCTGAATGTTTAATTATTTCTACTTTCGTTTCCATTGTAATCACCTTTCTCTTCACTGCACACTCATCAGGACTTGCAGTGGACTTTCACGTTGGAGGCATGGTCATAAGGGTAAACAAAGACTCACAAAATCAAATAAAAAAGTTAAGACTAAAGTGATCCTGTGCATAAGCAACCATATAAACAATGAGTCTATCTGCTAGCATAAAGATGCTGTGCCAATGAACCATGCAGGTTTGTTTACATATGTGGAAGGAAGGAATTAGTTTTGAAATCATTAATTTAATTATTTAATTATACATTATGCTTATGGGGAAACTTGGGAGCTTGTTCATAATTGCTGAACACCATTAAGTCAGATCATCCATAAGCTGGGGAACTGCATAAATCTGGGACTACAGGTGCACACATCACTATGCCCAGCTAATTTAAAAAAAATTTTTTTTAGAGATGGGGTCTTGCTATATTGCCCAGGCTGGTCTCGAAATCCCAGCCTCAAGTGATCCACCCTCCTCAGCTTCCCAAAGTGCTGGGGTTACAAGCATGAGCCAAAACCAGCCATTTTAAATAGCGTATAACAATTAGAAAATTATATAAAACTGTTAGGACACACCCAAAAGGACTCTAGGAATTTAAAATAATAAATCTATGAATAAGTTTTATAAACAAAGCATATATATATGAAAAGTTAAATTACCAAACATAATATTAACATTTATTGAATATTTATAATATTTCAGGAATTATTCTAACATTTTATGTATCTATTGTCTTAATATTTTCATTTTACGAATAAGGAAGCTGAGGTACAGACACATTAAGGAGCTTAGTTGACTGGCGGGGCTGGCATTCAAACCACAGTTTGACTCCAGTGCCCGTGGTCTTAACTATGTTACTATAGGGCCTATCTCTTCCAAATGAGCAGAATCAATAGTAAATTATCTAATGAAACCGTGAAAGGTCAATATGGCTGAGAGATTAGGAGGCATTTCATTAAGAACCTTAAACTGTACCTTAAAAATAGGCAGAATTTGGGTTAAAGGAAGAAAAAGGTATTCCAAGAAGAAGGAGAGAGTATGAATGTATAACTACTAAGGGAAGGTAGCACAGGCATTGGGGGTCATCGATGAATATTAAAAATAAGACTAGAAGGAAGGTTAAAGCACCAAACTATAAAAGACTCCAAATACCAGAGCAATTTGGACTTTATTTTCTTCATAACTGGGGGAGAGGGAAGTGTTAAATTGGAGGCTATTGAGAGGGGGTACAATGAAAAACAAACTTTAAAATAAAACATGAGGCAAACTATGTAAACTAGTCTTTTTCAAAGATCAGGCAGCAGGACGGATTGGATGGAGGAAACAAAAGGGACTAGCCACAAAGAGGCAACATAACATGCAGGCACAAGCACTGCTGGTAAGAGAAAGGAAGGGACAGAAATGAGAGGCAATGTAAAAAAACAACTTGAGGCTGAAGGGATAGGCTTAAAATAAAATGGGCCTGCTATAATCTTAATTAGTCCTGTAGATAGATGTTCAATAAACAAATTACCAAGGTAAACCTTTACAGAAAGCAAATGATAATGTATAATTCCACTTCTTCCTAGAATAATACAGAAAGTTACAGTGCTGCTGTCGCCCTCTCAACAAGAACAAGCCAGATAAGGAATAAAATCATACACTTCCTTAAACCCAATATATCCTTTCCTTATATTTCAGATTATTTGGTTTTTCCAAAAGGCAGGAACCTCCAAGGAGAGAAAGAACATGAATACTAGCTCATCTGTGGCACAGCATAAAAAGAAGAGACACATGGAACCCTAAAGAAAGTGAGAAGAATTCAGCTAAAAATTTTTTAACAAATGCTAACTACAAAACAAAGCAACAAAAACTCATTTAAATATAGAGATAGGTTAAAAGCAAAATAAACGTAAATGATAAACAATGTAAACATTAATCACAAGAAAAGTGGAATGCGATGTGGACACTGCAGAACAAAAAATATAAATTCGGATAAAGAAGGACATTACATAATGATAAAGGTGTCAATTCACCAAGAAGGTATAAAAATTCTAAACCCATATGCACCTAAGAATAAAGCTTCAAAAAAATTCATCAAAAACTGATGGAATTAAAAGGAAATAGACCACTCTAACTATAGTTAGAGATTTCAACTTCCTCCCTCAATAATCAGTAAAACACATAGAAAGAAAATCAGCAAGGAAATAAGAGATCTAAGAAACATGATCATCCAATTTGATTTAATTAACACTTACTAAAACACTCTACCCAACAAAAGCAGAATACACTTTTCTTCCAAGTATCCACAGAACATTAACTACAGCAGACCATTTTCTGGTATATAAAACAAACTTCAGCAAACTGTAAAAAATTGTGAAGAACTGAAAAAGCACAGAATTAAATAAGTCAATAATGGAAATACATCAAGAAAATCAAAAAACATTTGGGAATTAAACAATGTACTTCTCAATAATCCATTCAAAGAGGAAGTGACAAGAGAAATTAGAAAATATTTTGAATTGAATGAAAATGAAAATACAACATATAAAAATATGTGAAATGAAGCTAAAGTAGTGCTTAGAGGGAAATGTATAACATTAAATGCTTATATTAGAAAAGAATAAAATGCTCAAATAAATGACATAAGCTTCCACCTTCATAAATTAGGGGAAAAAAAGAGGAAATTAAAACCAAAACAAAAAGTAAAAAAAGAAAAATAATAGCAGAAATCAATACAATTCAAAACAGAAAAATAATAAAAAACAAAAGGTAATTTTTAAAAAATCAATTAAAATTGATAAAACTCTAGTCAGATCGATCAAGAAAAAAGAGAAAAGGCACAAATTACCAATATTAGAGGGAATATGTTAACATATCCTACAGACATTAGAAAGATAAGAAAAAATGTGAAAAACTTTCTTCCACATCTTCAATTAATTAACATCTATAACTGACTTCATCCAACAATAGGAGAATACACACTCTTTTCAAGCTCACATGAAACATTCACCAAGATATATCATATTCTGGGCCACAAAACACATCTTAACAAATTCAAAAGAATAGAAATCATGAGACTTATATTCTTAGACTACAACAGAATTAAACTAGAAATCAGTAACAAAAAGATACCTGGAAAATCCCAAAATACTTCTAAATAATACATGGATCATAGACGAAATCTCAGGAGAAATTATAAAAAATATTTTGAACTAAATGAAAATGAAAGTACAACTTGCCAAAATTTGTGGGATGCAGTGAAAGCAGTGCTTAGAGGGAAGTTCATAGCACCAAAGGCATTAATAGAAAACAGAAAGATCTACAATCAATAATCTAAGTTTCTACCTTAGAAAATCAGAAAAAAAAAAGAGTAAATTAAATACAAAGCAAGCAGAAGAAGAGAAATAATAAAATATAGAACTCAAATCAATGAAACTAAAAACAAGAAATCGAGAAAATCAATGAAAGCAAAAGCTGGTTCTTCAAAAGATCAATAAAATCAATAAGCTCCTAGCCAGACTAAGAAGAGAAAAGATACAAGTTACTAATGACAGAAATGAAAGAGGGGATATCACTACAGAATCCTCTGACACTAAAAGGTTAATAAAAGAATACTATAAATAATTCTATGTCCACATATTTGATACCTAGATGAAATGGACCAATTCCTTGAAAGAAATAATAATCTGCCAAAACTCACATAAGAAGAAATAGAAAATCTGAATAAATCTATATCTACAGATATAGAATCAGTACAATCACAGAATCAACAATTAATAACCTTCCAAAACAGAAAGTACCAGGTCCTGATAGGTTTACTGGTAAATTTTACCAAACATTTAAAGAAGAAATTATACCAATTCTCCACAATCTTTCCCAGAAGACAAAAGCAGAAGAAATGCTTCCTAATTCATTCTATGAAACCAACATTACCCTCATACCAAACCAGACAAAGACATTACAAGGAAAAACAAACGAAAAACCACAGATCAATATTTTCCATGAAAATGGATGCAAAAATTCTCAACAAATTTTCAAATCAAATCCAACAATTTGTGGATGTGTATAAAATTCCACATCCAAGTGGGATTTATCTCAGGTATGCAATACTAGTTCAACATTCAAATCAATTCATGTAATCCATAAGATTAACAGGCTAAAAAGGGAAAAAAAATCACATGAGTATATCAACAGATTCAGAAAAACCTTTGAAAAAATCCAATACCCATTCATGATTAAAAAGAAAACCCTCAGCAAACTACAGATAGAGGGGAACTTCCTCTATCTAATAAAGAACATCTATAGAAAACCTATTACTAATATCATAGTTAATGGTGAAAAACTAGATACTTTCCCACTAAGACCAGGAACAAGGCAAGGATGTCACCTTTCACCATGATAGTGGAAGTCCTAGATAACACAATAAGACATGCAAAAAATTAAGCATAAAAGATATACAGATTGGGAAGAAAGAAATAAAACTGCCTTTGTTTGCAGATGATATAATTATCTATGTGGAAAATCTAAAAGAACCCACAAAAAAACTACTGGAACTAATAAACAATTATATCAAGGTTGCAGGATACAAGGTTGGTACATAAAAGTCAATCACTTTCCTATGCACCAGCAATGAAAAAGTGAAATCTGAAATCAAAAACATGATACCATTTACACTAGCATCCAAGAAATTAAAATACTTAGGTATAAATCAACAAAATCTAACCACCAGGAAGTACAAGATAATATGAGGAAAACTACAAAATTCTAACAGAAGAAATCAAAGAACTAAATAAATGGAAAGATATCCCATGTTCATGAATGAGAAGACTCAATATTGTCAAGATGTCAGTCTTCCCAATTTGATCTATAGATTCGATGTAATCCCAATCAAAATCCCAGCAAGTTATTTTGTGGATATTGACAAACTAATTCTAAAGTTTATCTGGAGAGGCAAAAGACCCAGAATAGCCAATACAATACTGAAAGAAAACAAAGTTGGAAGACTGACAGTACCCAACTCCAAGACTTACTATAAAGCTATAGTAATAAAGGCAATGTGGTATTGGTGAAAGAACAGACAAATGGATCAATGGAAAAGAATAGAGAGTCCAAAAGAGACTCACACAGATATACTCAACTGATCTATAAAGGTACGAACACAATACAATAAAGATGTTTTTTCAACAGTACTAGAACAACTGGACATTCATATGCAAAAAAAAAATCTACACACAGACCTTCCTCGCACTTTTCACAAAAATTAACTCACAATGGATCAGAAACCTACGTGTAAAATTAGAAACTAAAATTCCTAGAAGATAACATAGGAGAAAATCTAGTTGGCCTTGGGTTTAGTGATGACATTTTACATACATCAAGGCATGATCCATAATAGAAATAACCAATAAGCTAGATTGCATTAAAATTTAAAAACTTCTGCTCTGCAAAAGACACTGTCAAGAAAACAAGAAGACAAGTCATAGACTGGTAGAAAATATTTGCAAAAGATATATCTGATAAAAGACTGGTGTCAAAAATCCTTTAACCAGAAGTAAAATGATGCCGGAAAGAAATCTTGTTCTACACAGAAATGAAGAGCACTGGACACAGAAGCTACATGGATAAATATAAAGAATTTTTATTATTTAAATCTCTTTTAAAAATAATGGACTGTTTAGAGCAAAAATAATACAACCTTTTATGGGATTTATACAACATATAGAAGTAAAATGTATGAAAACAGAAAAAGGCCAAGAAGAAAGGAATGGAAGTAAACTGGCATAGGTTTTTATAACTATACATAAAGTAGTACAATATCATTTAAAGATAGACTATGATAAGTTTAAAGCAATAATTAAAAAAAGAAACTACAGACCAATCTCCTTCATGAATAAACGAAAGTTTAGTAAATTTAAACTTGTTTAAAACAACCACTAAAATAACAAAACAAAGAATTATAGCTAATAAGTCAACAAATGAAGAAGAAAAGGAATCACAAAAAATCAAACCACAACAAAGGCAGAAAAGAAGGGAAAAGGAACAAAGAAGAGACAAAAACAAATAACAAGATGATAGATTTAAACCCAACTATATTAACAATCACATTAAATGTCAATGGTCTCAAAAATCCCAATTGAAAGGCAGACTGACTCAACTATATGCTATCTACAAGAAACTATCTTGAAACGTAAAGACACAAAAAAGCTAAAAATAAAAGGATAAAAAAAGTAGACTATCCTAATACTAATGAAAAGAAAGCTGAAGTGGCTATATTAACATTAGACAGAGTAGGTTTCAGAGTAAAGAACATTACAAGGTATA
Organism: Avahi laniger; assembly: GCA_963575035.1. NCBI lineage: Eukaryota > Metazoa > Chordata > Mammalia > Primates > Indriidae > Avahi > Avahi laniger. The sequence goes on from CAUYSK010002956.1 coordinate 33,850, forward strand.
AAAGTTATTTCATCATATATTATATGACAATAATATATGATACATATAATATAGGATACTAATATTATATTGATAATAAAGTATATTAAGATAATATTAAGATATAAGGAAACATTATAAATAATTTTATGCTAATAAATTCAATAACTTAGATGAAATAGACAAATTTCTTAAAAAATACAAACTACCAAAGCTCACTCAAAAAGAAATAGAAAACTGGAACTGCCCAATATCTATTAAAGAAATGGAATTTATAGTTAAAACATTTTCACAAAGACAATTCTAGGCCCATATACTTCACTAAACACTTAGGAAGAAATAATACCAATTTTACACAAACTCTAACAAAAAATTGAAGTGGAAGGAGTATTTCCCAATTCAGTCTACAGAGCCAGCATGATTCTGACATAAAACCAGCCACAGCCATAACTCAAAAAAGAAACTACAGACCAATATTCTTCATGAATAAATATGTAAAAATTCTTAACAAAAGTTTAGTTAATCAAATTCAACAATAGATGAAAAAGATAATATGTCATGACCAAGTGGAACTTAGCCCAGGACTATAAGGTTGCTTTAACATTTGAAAGCAGTCAATATTATTCATCATATTAAGAGTCTAATAAAGGGAAAATATGTGATCATCTCAATAGATGCAGAAAAAGCATTTGACAAAGTCCAACATTCATTTCTGATATAATAATTTTTTTAAAACTCTCAGCAAAGTAGGAATAGAAGGAAAATTCCTTAATCTGATAATGTACATCTAAGAAAAGCTATTTCTAACATTGTACTTAATTGTGAAAGATGATATTATTTCTCCCTAAAAATAGGGATTCTTACAACTTCTATCCAACATTGTATTGAAGTCTTAGCCAATGCAGCAGGCAAGGGGGAAAAAGCATAAAAATTAGAGAGGTAGAAATAAAACCATTATTACACACAGATGACATAACTGTGTATGAAGAAAACCCTATGGAAACTCAAAATGGGCAAAAGACATACAGAAACATGTCACTGATGAGGATATACAGGTGGTAAATAAGCACATTAAAAGACATTTAACACCATTAGACATCAGAAAAAAGTAAACTAAAATCACAAACCTATAAAGCCTATAAAAATGGCTTAGACAAAAAATAGTGGCAACACCAAATGTTGGCAAAAATACAGAGAAACTGGATCACCCATACATTAACAGTAGGAATGTAAAACGATACAGCCAATTTGGACAAGTGGGCAGTTTCTTACACAATTAAACATGCAACTACCATATGACCAGCAATCTCACTCTTGGGCACTTATCCCCCAGAAAAATGAAAACTGATGTCCATATAAAAAACTACACACAATGTTCACTGAGCAGCTTTACTCATGATAGCTAAAACCTACAAAACAACCCAGATCTCTTTCAATAGGTGAATGGTGAAACAAACTATGGTATAATCACACCATGGAATACTACCCAGAGGAAAAAAATGGAACAAATGGGTTGAACTGTGTCCCCTCAAAATTCATATGCTGAAGCCCTAATCCCCAGTACCTCAGAATGTGACTTATTTGGAGACAGGGTCTTTAAACTGACAACGAAGTTAAAATGAGGTAGTTAAGGTGGGCCCTAATCCAATCTCACTGTGTCATTGTAAGAGGAAATTTGAACACACAAAGACACCAGGAATACTTACACACAGAAGACCGAGTGAAAATAGAGAGAGAAGGCAGCCATTTGCAAGCCACACAGAGGCCTCAGAAGAAACCAACCCTGTCAACACCTTGATCTTGGACTTCTAGCCAGAACTGTGAGAAAAATTTCTGCAATTTGAGCCACCTAGTCTGTGCTATTTTGTTACAGCAGCCCTAGTAGATTAAGACAGATTTTGATGCTGGGAAGTGGAGTACTGCTGTAACAAATACCTAAAACAAAGGAGTGGCTTTGGACCTGGGTAATGGGTAGAGGCCGGAAGAGTTTTGACATGCATGGTAGAACAAGCCTACACTGCCCTGAAGATACTGTTGGCAGAAATGTCCTGCTGGTGAGTATCAGGTGGAAATGAAGAACATATTATGGGACACTGGAGAAAGATGATCTGTGTTAAAAAGAGGCAAATAATTTGGCTCAACTGTGTTCCAATATTTTGTAGAAGGTAGCGTTTGTGATGAATTTGGATATCTAACTGAGAAGATTTCTAAACTAAGTGTTGAAGATGAGAAGCCTGTTTCTCCTGCTTATAGTAAAATGTTAGAGAAGAGAAATTTAAAAAGGAATTGTTGGCCGGGCGTGGCCGGGTGCTAATCCTAGCACTCTGGGAGGCCAAGGTGGGTGGATCAGTTGAGCTCAAGAGTTCGAGACCAGCCTGAGCAAGAGCAGGACCCTGTCTCTACCATAAATAGAAAGAAATTAGCCAAACAACTAAAAATAGAAAAAATTAGCCGGGCACAGTGGCGCGTGCCTATAGTCCCAGCTACCCAGGAGGCCGAGGCAGGAGGATCATGTGAGCCCAGGAGTTTGAGGTTGCTGTGAGCTACACTGACACCATGGCACTCTAGCCCGGGCAACAGAGTGAGACTCTTTCAAAAAAAAAAAAAAAAAAAAAAGAAATTGTTAAGCAAAAAGGAAACAGAACTTGAAGATGTGGAAAATTATCAACCTATTCATATTACAAAAAATGAGAAAGAGTGTTTTGAACAGAACAGCAAGGGTATGGATGACAACAATCTGACAAAGATATAGGTTTTGGGCTCATGGATTCAATCTCCTATCCAGCAGAAATGCTGTCAGCTTGGACTGAAGGGAACAGAGACAGGACAAAATGAAGGAAGGCCATCAGACTTCTGAGATTCTACACAACAGGACAATAGCTCTATTCAGCAGCAAGCATGCTTTATCCTTCAAGGAAAGGTCAGAAATGACCCCAAAGGTGATTTAAAAATCAGCAGGGCTGTCACTGCTACCCACTGCCACCGGGCCCAGAGGGTACAGGTCTGGGGCATCAGGCTCTCTCCTCAGTTTCATCAGGCCAGGCTGCAAGCCAAGGAGAAAAGCCTCAGAAGAAAGCAACCCTGCCAACACCCTGATCTTAGAATTCTAGCCTCCAGAACTGTGAGAAAATAAATTTCTGTTGTGTAAGCCACCTAGTCTGTGGTAGTTTGTTATGGTAGCCCTAGCAAACTAATACCCTATTAATATATAATTTCAATGACTCTCCATTGACTGAGTGAAAAAAGCCAGTCCCAAAAGGTTTAAATACTATATGATCTCATTTATATAACATTCTTGAAATTATAAAATATGTCACATGATCATTGAGTAAAGATCTTACTAAATGTCTATGTACAGCCAAACTGGTCTATTGATAGTGTTAAGATTATGCTTAAAAAGAAGGCAATTCTAATGCTTGCTTACCTTTGGAGGATGTTACAGAACAAACTCATTAGTCTGAAAACTAGTCAAGTCAATAAAAGCAAAGATAAAACACTTACCTTACCTTTCCTATATGAACCATATATTTCAGAGTATCGATAGCTGATGGAGGACCTATTTACAGAAGAATTATACCTAATAATTGAAGAAGGAATGATAAAGTCAGAAGATCACCTTTTAGCTACTGCTAGTGGATTCAGTTATGATCATCAATGATTGTCTACATCAAAAAAAGAGAGAGGCACACACCTGTAGTACCAGCTACTCAGGAGGCTGAACTGAGGGGATCGCTTGAGCCCAGGAGTTTGAATCCAGCCTGGGCAACATAGTGAGAGCTCATCTTTTTTTTTTAAAAAAAAAAAAAAAAAGAGAGGGAGAGATAGAGAGAGAACCAGATATTATGTGTCTCCTGATGGGCATAAACAACATTATCTCTGAAGTATTTCTTCCAGAAAATATCAAACTAGGATCTGATCAGGGCTCTATATCCATTTCTAGGAAATAAAGGGATTAGAAGAATATGTTCAATAATGAAGGAGATGCAATATGTAAAACGCAGATTATAGGAAACTCTAATGAATAAAGAATCCAGTTTCTTCAGCAAATAAAGAGTAAGAGACAGAAGAGTAAGCAAAAAGGGGGTAAAATCTACAGATCAAAAGAGAGATAAGAGACAAATCAAAGGGGGAGGGAGAGAAAAAATTAAAAAAAAAAAAAAGACAAATCAGCCAATCATCAATCAAGTAAGAGTTCAGATTTTATCTGAATCCTGATTAGAACATACTGGAAAAAGAAGAATTTATGAAACAATTGAGAAATTTTGAACACTAGATATTTGATATTAAGGAATTATCATTAACTTTGTTAGGTGTGATGAACTGTGGTCATTTTTTTAAAGCATTCTTATCTTTTCCACACACATACTGAAAATATTTATGAATGAAATATGGTATCTGAGATTTTCTTTAAAATAATCTTGGGGTCAAGGAGAAATACAATTTGGTCATTATGGATAACTGCTGAAGCTAGGTAAAACGTACATAACATTTTCTCTATTTACTTTTATAAATGTTTTAAATTCTCCATAATATTTTTCAAAAATTAATCAGAAATAAGAGCTGAAAATAGCCTACATCTGTAAGACAAAACAGAACATTCATGAACATGTTCTTAAATGAATTTTTCTCAGCAACACCCACATGCAATCAGAATACTAATACCACCTTCAAACAAAAAGGGTACATATATTACCAAGGACTGCAAAATGACAGGTAGAGACCTTTCATTACAACATAATTTTAAAATAGGTATTCTGGGCCTGGCGTGGTGGCTCACGCCTGTAATCCTAGCACTCTGGGAGGCCGAGGCGGGCGGATTGTTTGAGCTCAGGAGTTAGAGACCAGCCTGAGCAAGAGCGAGACTTCGTCTTTACTAAAAATAGAAAGAAATTAATCGGACAACTAAAAATATATAGAAAAAATTAGCCAGGCATGGTGGCACATGCCTGTAGTCCCAGCTACTCGGGAGGCTGAGGCAGTAGGATTGTTTGAGCTCAGGAGTCTGAGGTTGCTGTGAGCTAGGCTGACGCCACGGCACTCACTCTAGCCAGGGCAACAAAAGTGAGACTCTGTCTCAAAAAAAAAAAAAAAAATAGGTATTCTGCTTCTTAATGTTATCAAGAAACCCTTTTGTATTTCTGCAGTACAACTTAAATGGAATGCCTAGCATTATTATTGCATTATTCTTAATCCAAGCTGCTCTTTTCAATTAGTCATGTACTACAAAACAACATTTCAACTGATGACAGATTTAATATATTAATACGATGGTGTTCCTATAAGATTATATAAGGTATTTTTACTATACCTTCTCAATGTTTAGATATGTTTAGATACACAAATGCTTACCATTGTGTTACAACTGCCTGCAGTATTCAATACAGTAATACGCTGTACAGGTTTGTAGGCTAGGAGCAATAGGCCATACCATATAGCCTCGGTGTGTAGCAGGGCTATACCATCTAGGTCTGTGTGAGTACGCTCTATGATGTTAGCACAATGACGAAATCACTTAACAACGCATTTCTCAGGATGTTTCTTCCTTGTTAAGCAGCAACATGTATTTTTTTAATATAATGACTGTATCACAAAAATATTTAAGTGGCTCTATCAAGGGCAATATATTTCAAAGCTCTTTGAAATACACATGCATGTGCATGCACACGTGTCTGTATATAATACTCACAAAAAACCTATGAAGTTGACATTCAGATATTATTTCTGACTTATAGATGAGCAAACTTAGATTCAGAGAATTAACTTACCTAAAATCATATAGCTACAATATAACTACAAAGTTTCCTGCATTGAGGTCCCAGGCCTTTTCCATTCTACCACAATGCCACTCAAGATGCAGAGAGAAAACCAAAATTCTTACAACTGATTCACCTGAAGTCACAATATGAACAACACTCCTGGCCAATTTCTTAATGGAAAAGTCCCTTATTCATATGCTATAAGCAGCATGAATGTAATGTAACCTTATGAACAAATCTAATCTTTATTATACCTTATTGTTTATAAAAAAGAAGTAAACACCTTTCTAGACAAGATACCATAAACTTTTCCTTATAAAGATTAATATATGCTTTCACATATACATAGCAACTTTTCTGACTCTAAAAAAACTTAAGAATTTTTTTGTTTTGCTTTGTTTTTACTTCAACGTACTAAGGGGGTACAAATGTTTTTGTTACATGGCTTGAGTCAGGGCTGTAAATGTGCTCATCACCTGAACAGTGTTCATTGTACCTGTTAGGTAGGTTTTTGTGCCTCCCCCCCAACTCCTCCCCGCTCCCCACTGCTTAATTTCCAATGACTTTTACTTCCCTCTGTGCATATGTATGCCCATCAGTTACTTCCAATTTACTGGAGAGTACATGTGGTGTTTGTTTTTCCATTCTTGAGATACTTCACTTAGGATAATGGTCTCCAATTCCTTCCAAATTGCTGCAAAAGGCATTAATTCATCCTTTTTATGTCTGAATAGTACTCTATAATATACATATATCACATTTTGTTAATCCACTCATGAACTGACGGGCACTTCGGTTGATTCCAGGTCTTTGCAGTTGTGAACTGTGCTGCAATAAACATTCAAGTGCAGGTGTCTTTTTGATAAAATGGCTTCTTTTCCTTTGGGTAGAAGATAACCAGCAGTGGGATTGCTAGATGGAATGGTAGGTCTACTTTTAGTTCCTTGAGAAATTTCCATACTGTTTTCCATAGAGGTTATGCTAATTTGCAGTCCCACCAACAGTGTGTAAGCATTCCTTTCTCTCTGCATTCACACCAGCATCTATTGTTTTTGGACTTTTTAATAAAAGCCATTCTAACAGGAGTAAGGTGATATCTCATTGTGATTTTAATTTACATTTCCCTGATGATTAGTGACATTGAGCATTAACAAAAGTACCACATCAAAATCACTACACATGCATTTAAAAATGCAACCATTTTAACTGATTCCTAAGTTCTTTTAAAAAAAATTATACTAATAACAAAACTTTTTGGGATACTTCTTAAGTGAAACTACTCTGCTTGCATGACCTAATATAGGTACTCATTGACTCTAATAAGGGCTTTATAAGCATGAATTTATTTAATTCTCACACAGTAACTCCAAAATCCAGAAGTTATTGCTAGCTCCTTTTACAATAAGAAAAGTGAGGCTTGGAAATTTTAGTTAACATGTTCAGGACCATGGAGCTAGTAAATGATATATCTGAGACTTGCATCAGTTCACTTGGACTTTAAATCCTTGCTTTTAATCCATCCTCTATTCCAATTACCACCACCTACTTTCAGTCATCAAAAAGCATTCCCCAAGTTACGACATTCCTCTTCTTGTTTCAAAAAAGACAGGCAACTTGCACTAGAATAGCTGCATTGGAAACAGGTTAATTCTATCATTACATTTGCGTCTCAGAACACACTCCATCACATTCTTCCTAAGAAACTATTGTATAAATGAAGGTTAAATTCTCAGGACAACCTTCAAAAACTTAACTATCATTGAAAATAGTATTTCAAGGAAAATGTCTGTTGAATTATAACAAGACAACAGGACATCATCTTCTGTCATATCCTTCAAAAATGTATTTCAAATACCAAAAGTAACATGAAATTCCTTTCTTGTATTCCTTCAGCACACAACCAGGAATGATTTCACATGTCCTAGATCCCGACATGAGCTCCATTAGGAAATGTGATTTAAACCACTCCAGTTCCCAAGAAAGGTAGGGACAAAGCCAAGAGAAGAAAACGGTAAGGTAAGAAAGCAGTAACATTTACTCATACATGTACTGAAGTCTGAAGCTCAAAAAGGACTCTACTATTAAAACTATTACTGTTATAGTTCAGTACCAAAAAAGTCTAGGCCGGAAACCTAGCTACCATATTGCACTTGCACACAGATTTAGAATACAATGCACTTAGAAATTGGAAACTACAGTACCTGTATTCACTAATACTCTCTATAATTAGCTACGCTTTCCAAATTTTCTGAAAACTAAAAGCCTAATATTTTAGGAGGAGAAAGAAGTAACCGAATACGCACAAAAACAGCTTTGTACGTGAAGCACCCAAATCACTGGAAATATACATTAGATGCTTGGGGATTATAACACCAAACTCATACATCCAAGATACTTCAATATTCCTCTCTATTTAGAGTTTAAGATTATGTTCGAATATTTGGAATTGTGAAACTTGTTTTCTTCTTTTTATGCCAGAGATTTTAAAAATGGTTTTAAACAGTTTTTTAAATGGGATATATATAGACATATTTTGCTGGGCTAATTTGATCAGTAAAACAGACATACTCTTATATTACGATGATGAACAAGTAAATTCATCAAAAGTGTCTGGAGTGCAATTTAGCAATAATCATCAAGAGTCATTAATATGTTCATAGCTTTTGACTCAGTAATTCAAATTGCAAGAATTTATTCTAATGAAATAATCAGAGATTCATTTAATTTATTTAACAAAATATCATGGACTGACATTGTGCCAAGCATTATTCTTATGAATACTGATGTTTATTACATTATTTTTAACATTAAAAAGTTGGGAAAAAAACTGTCCAATAATAGTAAGATAGTATATTAAAATGTAACAGCAAACTAAAATACATCCAAAAGATAAAATATACCACTAGACACTGTATTACCAAAAAATATTTAATAACGTAATACTCATGTTGAACAAAACAGAAAGGCAAGAAACAAAACTATGTGTAACTACATGTAACTTTATATAACTATATGTATGATCTCAAATTTGTACTTGAAGTCTTATTTCCTGGGGACCTTGTTTAAATCAGTGTCTTCATCTGTAAAATGAAGATTTCACATTTTACATGTAAAATAAATAGTTTATATTTCAATAACTCAATGGATTTTTAAATGAGTTATTTGCAAAGTGCTCATAATACTCCCCCAGTACACATGAAGTACTATTATTATTGGCTGTTGTTACTTTACATATATACACATGCAAAGAAAAAATGGAGAGAATATATCAAAACCTTATCAAAGATCTTGAATTCTAACAACACTAATTCTGAGAGAATCAGGAAATCTGAACACTAATTGCATATTAAAAAACATTTAAAATTATTTTATAAGGTGTGGTGGTATTTTTTAATAAGTCCTTATATCATAATGAAGTCCTTATGAATAAAATATGATAATTAAGATTTGCTTTAAAATGCTTTGGTGGGAGGCTTATGTGGGGAGATTCTTTTCAAACATTTTTAATGTTATCAAGAGGAAAATTTCCTGTGGGTAATGGAATTATTACTAGCTTTTATTTTCTTTATATTTTTCTATCTTCCAAATTTTCTATAGTGATTTGAAATTATTTTTGAAATGAGAAAAAAAGTTTTCAAACAACTTTAAGAAAATCCTTACCAATACTCCATCCACAGATGAAACTTTCTCCCAAGTTAACCAAGCTCTTTCTCTGACATGATCTGGTAACTTTAATTTCTGACATAATGCAGTGAAATCTGGTTCTTCGGTTTCTTCAAACTCAAGCCTACCAAATGAAAATAATCATATAATAGGCACACA
>CAUYSK010002957.1:0-17974 GCA_963575035.1 Avahi laniger
TGGGGAAGATGAGGTCGCTTCCGGCTCCCCCCTACCTCGTGCACCTGCCACAGGCCACCTGACTTCTAACCCCGTGGTCCTCTCCTCATCAGATGAAGAAGTTGGCCAGGCGGCAGCAGCAACAGCAGCAAGACCAACAGAACACGCAGAGGCTGAGCTCTGGTAAGCTGGCAGCTCCTCCCGCCGGTCCCTGCTGGAGTCCGGGCCACTCCTGCCAGAGGTCTCCCACCACCCAGCTCGTCGAATGGCCTGTCTGGAAGCCCAGTTCACACCCTTCGGAGAGAAAAGGCCTTCAAGTGAGACTGAGCCAAGAGGAGCTCGTGAGAGGGTTGGGGGCCTGGGCTGCAAGCCCAGAACTGCTGATTGGAGGAGCCACCGTGCCTGGATCCCACCAGAGTCAGGGGGATGTGTCAGGACTATGTGTGGTCACGGACATGTCCAATTTACCACCTTGCTCAGTCCTGCTTGAAGGCTGATTAGTTTAACAGAAGACACCACTTGGCCAGGCACAGTGGCTCACACCTATAATCCTAGCACTGAGGGAGGCCGAGATGGGAGAATCACTTGAGGCCGGGATTTCAAAACCAGCCTGGGCAACAAAGCAGGACCTCGTCTCTACAGAAAATAAAAAGTTAGTCAGGCATGGTGGCGTGCACCTGCAGTCCTAGGTACTCGGGAGGTTAGACAAGAGGATCTTTTGAGCCCAAAAGTTTAAGGCTACAGTGAGCTATGATCACACTACTGCACTCCAACACAGAGTGAGACTCTGTCTCTAAAAAGAATTTAAAAAAGAAAAAAAAAAAAAAAAGGACACTGCTCTGTGACTTACCCCTTTCCAAAATAATATAAAATAGCAAAAATAATGATAGTAAAATAATAATCGCCTCCTTTGTAGAGCATGTTTAAGGCTCACAAAGCATTAATCACACATGCTGACTCGACTCTTACAGCACCCACCTTCTGAGGCGAGTGGAGAAGTTATTATTATGCCCACCTCACAGATGGGCAAACAAAGGCTCTGCAAGACCGAATATGTTCCTATATCAGTAAGAGATGGAGCCGGGACTAGAACTCCAACTCTGCGTTCCACTGGGCTGTGCTCCCTTAACGCACCTCTACCCAGGTGTACCCTTTTTTAAATAAATAAATTAAGGTAGTGTGAAGATCGGGAAGGGGGGTGAAGAAGGACAGATTCTGGGAGTATTTAAGGAAGTTAAAAGAAAAAAAAACAGGAATAACTATATTAGAACAACGCCATTCTTAAAAAGATATGCCCCCAAACTCAGCCATCCAGAAGAATTCCTTGGACGATCTGTACTGCAGAGCAGGGCTTCTCACGGTTTAATGTGCACATAAATTACCTGCGATCTTGGGGTTTGAGAATACAAACTCACAGTGCTTGGGACTTTGTTTAAAGAACTCTAAGGGCAGCTCCTAGGGTGGACTTAAGAGAGCAGAAGGCGGTGAGAGACAGAGTCTCTATTCTCCCCATGTTTAGAGAACCAGAGAAAGATGCAGAGGCATTTTCTCATAAAATTCTGTGCACAAGTGTAGCAAGGTGTAGTTCCAAAGCGCATACACACAATCTTATGGAATCTTCAGATCAGCCGTTGAGGTCAGCGGGGCCGGCGTCATGATTTCCACTTGCCTGGTAGGCTCATAGTGAGTTATTGCAGGAAGGATCTTTAGATTCATCCACCCCGGGGGCTGCCAAACCTGTGTACAGTGTCACAGCCCTTTGTTTAAATGATATATTTCAAAGATGTTCTCAGAGTTCAGCTGCCCAGCCCCCACCCATCCTTTCCTCCAAGGTGATCCCTACGGCCTTTGGTGGGCACAGGCTGGCACTCACTGATGTCCCCTCATCCCGTTCCATTTCATAAGTGAGGAAACCAGGACCCAGGGGAGTAACATGCTGGGCTGCACGTTGAGAATGACCTGCCTTCCTCCCTGACCCACAGCTCAGACGAATGGCGGCGGGAGTGCTGGGATGGAAGGGATCATGAACCCCTACACGGCCCTGCCCACCCCGCAGCAGCTCCTGGCCATCGAGCAGAGTGTCTACAGCTCGGATCCCTTCCGACAGGGTCTCACCCCACCCCAGATGCCTGGAGACCACATGCACCCCTATGGTAAGAGGGACTCGAGCCCCACAGACCCTCTCAGGAATTGCATGTGTTTCTCATTCCCTCCCAAGCACACCTACGCAGTTCCTAGATGCTCACTGATGCTCCAAAGCGGAATAAGTGCCCACAAAATACTGCCCGAATCACCTAGCGGTTCTAGCCAATGACTGCAGAAGAAAGAGTCACATGGCGTATTCGTTAGCGATGCTTCCATTTATTCTTGTTTTCAAAGCTTCTTGTTTCTTACTTTTACATCGAATATTGTGCTTTTATTGTGGACCTGTTTTTTGTGACTGGATTCCACAGTCTTGAGTTTCATGCCAGATACCACACTGAGGTATTTGCAAGCAATATCAGTGCTGATACAGGCAGAAGGCCTTAATTAAGCAAACATTTACGTCAAGAAAGAAAATACATAAAAAGCACAGAAAACAAATTTTCTAATTGGACTATCCTACTATGGATTCTAGTAGGTGCTCTAATTTAATTCATGAAACATAAACTGATTGTAGTATCTCCCTTATCCCCACCTCACCCAAACTGGGGTTCATTTGGATGCTGAGTGTGGGTAGCTGAGCCTCCCCACTCACCCAGCTTGCTGTTTAAGCTAGTGGACAAGTGGGGGGCTGGGAGATCCTGGTGGGGTGGGGTGAACTCCGGAGTGAATGTTCAAGTTCACCCTCAGGGCCAAATGCAGGCGACTCCGTTTTTAAACAGAGAAGGCCGGTGGTGTTTGTAATGCATTGATCTATGTGTAATCTGTGACAAGTGATCCTGATTGCTAAAAAATAAAGATTTATTCAGCAAGCCTTCAAAACATTAGTATCAGAGATATACGCCTCAGCTCACAGATTTTGCTAAACAACTTCTTTTTTGCCTTCATTAAAAAAATTCAGTTGTTAAAATCACCCCTCCCTTCCCATGTCACACATTCAGCAAGCATTTATTAAGATCTGGCCCTCTGCAGGCCCTTCGTTGGCCAGCCTCGTTCACTGATACATTTTTAGATGTATATGTGCACGTTCCGGTGACATCCACCCTTTGGCTTCCTTAGAAGACACAGGTCACATCTGTATCATTCTTTCCTCCACAGCTATGGGAAAACAGAGCAAATGAATGTTTTGCAGATTTTTAAATGTTCAGGTCTCAAGGGTCTTGTTACATAAAGGATGCCTGTGACGAATCCTTTAGGAAAACGAATAGTTAAAGCCCCATGACATAAACTCTAGTTTTTACCTCTCCCGGTTTTGACTTGTGATGGTGGAGACAAAGCGTCCTGGTTAGGGCAGTCCCTCCGCTGCTGCACAGCGTGCCCTGCTGACTTCTCTCTCAAGCCTGTAAATCAGTGGAGGGTAGGCTCCTAACCCTCCTTTTCTTTGCAGTACAGATTTGGGGAACAGCATACCCTGAGTGTCTGCTTGCTGTTGGAAAAGACAAATGTTACCATGGGAGGTTTCATCAGCCTCACTCCAAGAGCAGATGTTTGTTTTTTTACTTTCCCTCCTTTGAGCACCATTTTTGAGGCCCAAGTCCCGTAGGAGCCCTGCCTGTGTCCCTCCAGCCTCTGGAGACATGTCCTGCCTGCTCCTCACGCTCCCTGTCTAGACACTCTGACATTTGCTTATGCTGCACGCAATTTAGCACTTTGTCATTTCCTAGTTTATATTGTGTTAACTTGTTGCACTTTGGACGTGAGACCCCTACAGAGAATATAGACGTTTTGTGGGGAGGGCCTATGCCCCCTCCTACTTTTCTCTGCAGTTCAACCCCACCCCTACTCTTTTCCCAGCACCCAGGAGAAAGTTTCACGGGTAGGGGGAGGGGTGCTCAGGCAACACTTGTCGAATTCAGCTGAATTTTCTCAGGCTGAAATCAGTCTCTTCTTCCAGACCTTCATGCCGGTGTTTCTTCTCCATTTCAGGTGCAGAGCCCCTTTTCCATGACCTGGATAGCGACGACACCTCCCTCAGTAACCTGGGTGACTGTTTCCTAGCAACCTCAGAAGCCGGGCCCCTGCAGTCCAGAGTGGGAAACCCCATTGACCACCTGTACTCCATGCAGAATTCGTACTTCACCTCTTGAGTCTTCCCCTAGTGTCCCGTGGCAAGGCTCCCATACAGAACAACCGCATTATGTGAGGGGTCGCTGGCTTTAGGACGGGGAGGCCAAGGAAGAGGCGGGCTGGGGAGGGACTTTCGTTGGGGATGCTGTTGTATAACGATAAGGTGTAGCTCGGCATTTCCAAAGACTGAATACATTATGGATTGCATAGTTTAATGTTTCTAATAAGAGTCTTAGCGTTAGATGTGAAGATGTGTTTATCATTAAGGACAGGGACTTTTAATCTAGACATTCTCATGCAAACTAGATACCTAGGGACTCCTAACAACTTCCCACCATTTTGGGGAAGCTTTTGTTCAAGAGGTGCATATGTCTTTCCATCTATACACCATAGACAGACAGACAGACAGATAGACGTGCGTGTGTGAGTGTGTAACCTTTCATACTTTATCATCAAAGTTTATTCCTAATTATAACAGACACCACTGTACAGCAAAAGTAACTTTATTTTCAGTGTGAACTATATTTAAGGAAATGCTTGATGCACTTAAGTTATAAAATGAGATAATTTACTTTTATAAACTTTATTTTTAGTTTGAAGAGACTTGTCGGCAGGGCGGAGAGGGCCGCTCCACCTGGCCCTGTAGCTTCGAGTGCTTGAGTTCATTCTGGTTTCAGAGTGTCATTGAGGTCTGGAAAGCAACTCTATGTGGCTGACAGTGTTCTCTCATGGATTCTTGCTCTCTTTGGGGTTGAATCACTGGGCTCGGGTGGGACAGAAGAATCCCTGATCGTGTTCTTAGAAAATGTAAAGCCCAGACTTGGAGGCTTGCTTTAAATTCTGACAGGTGGCTATCGGGCAGCGCTAGAAAGGTGGATTCTGCTCTGGAGCTTTGGCATCTGCAAGCGTGGATGAGGCTGATCGCATGCACCTACCTCACTGGGAAACACCAAGGCTAATTCGCCCCCAGAACACATGAGCAGGGCTCGGACTAATATCCGATATTTGTTTAAAATGTAACCAGACCACTCACATGGCAGAGGAGGATACCTGGGGCTCAGCAGGAGGGCTCAGCACTCAGATCCCTGGGGCCACGCTGCCTGCCCAGCTCCCTCTGCAAAGCCTGGACGGGAGAGATACCAGCTCAGGGAGGCTCAGAGGGAAGCCAGAGTCCTTCAGTGGGAGGAGGCTGAGGCTGAGGGGACGAAGGAGGGCATGGGGTGTTCTAGAGCAGGAGTGGGCCTATATTTTTATGGCTTGCCAGCTAAGAATGGTCTTTACATTTTTAAAGATCATTAAAAAAAGAAGAATATGTGACAGGCTGTATGTGGCCCAGAAAGCCTAAAATATTTGCTGTCTGTATTGTCTGGCTCTTTCCAGAAAAAGTCGGGGCCCCCTGTTTTAGAGGGTCTGTTTCTAAAGAGCCTCTTGGAGCTTGTTGAGGCAGAAAGTCTGGGTGGAAACCCAGGACTCTTCCTTCCGGCTCACTTCTCTGACCCTCAGCACAGAGGACCCAGCAGCCATTGTACGTGGGGACAGCTCCACACCCTGGTCCCCAGTTGTGGTGCTAGGATGGATCCTTCTGTGCTAGGAGGCCTCTGAGAGGGGCCGTGACAGGCCGGCCTCACTCCTGGGGATGCCGTCAGAGACTTGAACATAGCAACATGTCCCCATCGCTCTCCGCAGGACCAGAGGGAGCACACCCTCTTATGGTAGAGTCTGTGTTGTGTGATTTTTGTGCTCTTGTTTATAATTTATGCAAACCACCAGGAAACCCAAACAAGTCTGGTGAGTGAAAATTATGCAGATGTCCTGGGCTCCGCAGATTTCTGTGGTAAAGACCAGTTGGAGAATGTAGCAGATCCTATGTGAGTGAAAACAGAGATCTTTCTTCCACTCCTTAATGGCAGACCAAGATGCAATTAAAAACCTCTTACAGATCAGCTGTTGTTTATTCAGGGGTGGGATGGTGGGCAGGGACCGAAGGGAACCTGGGGATTCTGTCCACAAAGCCATGGGGTGAGTGTGTGGCGGAGCTTTACACGAACGAAAGGAGTAACTACAACAAAACATCCAGAGAAAAGTGTCTTCCGCCTCTGGCCAAGATGGATGAAGACCTCAGTCTTTACAAAAACCCTCATGGAAGGAGGCACTGGGACCCTTGCATCAGGTTCACTCCTGGCAGAGCAGTTTGCGTTATACATTGCGTGAATGTTTGCCTGGAAATCAGAGCAGAGCCATGCGGCAGGAGAGAGATTCCTCACGCAGGGCTGGAGGCAGATGCCTGTCTAGAAGACAGAGAAAAGCAGTAGACATTTGCTCCCTGACACACTCTCCCAAAGTTCTCAGCAATTTTAATGCGATATATGGATGGGCAATTATGACCATGGAGAAAGAAGGCAGGGACAGTATGCATGTAAGACCAGGAGACATATTCAAAAGGTGGCGTCATTTTTGGTGTGTCTTCTCCTCCACCTGCAATTATTTGAACCCTGCAACACCCAGCTCTGGCTTACCCACCCCGTGCTAGAAGCCGGCTCTGCCTCTTGCTGAGGGCCTGGAAGGAGGGAGATGTATAATGCCAAGCAGGCAGGAGAAGCCCACCAAGGAAGCCTTATCTCAGACTGGCGTTCACTGGACTGGCCTTGGTTCCCAACTCCGGCTCCCAGAGAGTTCCTACGCACAGGGTCTTCACCCTGTATGTCTGCCTAGCCGGCAACTACTCATCCTTCAGAATCAGTGTACTTGGCCTTCTTGAAGAAGCCTGCCCGTTTGGAGTACAGGCGAATGCTACCTGCTGCAACAAATAACTTCCCAAGTTTTATAATAGCTCAAACACAATAGAAATTTCTGGATTTTTCTCAAGTAAACATAAAAGACCCGGAAGGGAGTTTGGGTTAGACGACACTTCTCTTCCATGCAAATTGAAGGCTGTGCTCCGTGGCTTCCAGGCTTCCGCTGGGGATTGGCTGTCTCTGTTCTTCTTTCCCCCTTCCAGCTGGAAGTGGCTACATCTAGATTGCAGACCCAGCTCCCCTACTTACCAGCTGTGTGGCCTCGGGAAAGTTCCTTCACTCCGGGAGCTGATTGCTCATGCATAGTGCAGGGATGGTGCTTGTCATTACCTCAGAGGGTTGTGAGGACAGGCAAGGAATGTGTGCGAGGCACTCCGCCCTGCGCTGGGCGTGTGGCAGGGGGCAGAGGTGTGTTGGCTGCTGTGCTGTGGGCCAGACCTGCTCCTGGGGTTTGCTCATGGACGGAGGGCTTATGGGAGGGAAAAGAACGCACCCTCATTCACCTGAGCTGGGAGGCTCCCCATCACTTCTCACCATAACTTCCTCAAATCCCAGGGCGGACCGTATACAGCCTGGGCCAGAATGGTGGGAGTGGGGGAGGGTGTGTGATTTGTGCTTTGTTTTGTTTTAAAACATGCAGATAAAATTCCAATTATAAGACACATTCAGAACTTGGACTCCAAGGAGGAGCGGTCAGGTCACAGGAGATTTCTCCCACCAGCCGTTGTCACCCGCTTTTCATGACCTGCGTCAGGGAGGAAGACGAGTTAGGGCTGGGATTGGAGGGGAGAGATTGGGTCCCTAAGCTGAGTCTTCACTGCCTCGGAGAAACTTGAGTTAACCTGACGTGAATCAAAAACGGAAAGAGAGTGAAGTTGCTTTGTCAATTCCAAACTCAAAGACAAAATAAATTTTTACCTTAACTGCAAATGAAATCAAAGTTTGACTGTCTATCTCTCTCAGTCTCTTTCTTTCTCCCCCTAAATCAATCCAAACTGGAATGAACGCTAATGTAATTTGACTAGAATAAATCTGTGCCATCAAGAATTGCAACTGAATCGGAGCCAAATTAATACATTGTTTTCCTGAATCCCTTTGTTTATCATGTTGCAGCATTATGTTTAGTGGCAAAAAAGTGAGGGCTATCTTCAGGGCTCAAAAGAAGGCTTTGAGAGTTTTTTATGCTAAAAGATAGTCGCTCTACACATGGATGGTATGGAGAATTGGAGATTACCTGGGCTTGAAGTTCCCTAGATGTATGACCTTAAGCAAGACTCTGAGTCTTTATTTCTTCATCTACAAAATGGGGCTAATGTCATGTGCCTGTTTTATAGGTTGACTGCTGCAAGCTTCAAAGGAAATAATTAGGAAAAAGTTTTGTAGACTATGAAGTGCAGTACAAATTGAAGAGCTTTTTAGCATTTTGTCTCAGGAGGCACAAGAAGATTGGCCTCTTGGGGCACATAACATCCACGTAGATGATGCTCCTGTGTGGATGGGTGCCCACAGCAAGGAGGGTGCAAATAACTCACCTCCTGCCCCAGCAGCTGTGGATTACTGCTGTCACTACCTGATGGGCCTTCTCCCCTCCAAGAGAAGATTCTGGAAAAGAGGCCAGGGTGGCCCTGCCCCTAGTGGATGGTGCATTAGCTAACTTGGCGCTACTTTTAACCTCCCTCCTGCTACCCCATGTGCCTGGGCAGGGAAAGGTAGAACCTGCCCCTGACTTGTGGTGGAAAGGACCTACCCGAGCCAGCTCTGCAGCTGATAGATTTATTTGCCCCTTTTAGCACCTTATTCCTTTATTTATTCACTCATTTCATTCATCCAATAAGTATTTATTAAACACCTAGAATATGCCAGGTTCTGGGACTGGTAATAGAAATACAGGGTGAGCAGAAAGACCTTGGCCCTGCCCTCATAGAGATGACAACTTGTGGGAGAAATAGCCATTAACCGAAAACCCTGATAAGTGTAACTTACACCATATTAAGTGCCACAAAGGAAAAGACTAGAGTTGTAAGAGAGCAGAATGTGGGAAGGCTCGACCTAGTCAGGGAGGTCAGGGAAGATTTCTCAGGCAAGTGGTGCCAGAGCCCAGAGTTTATTTCTCTCTCCTGGCGCCCTCCCTCTATCCAGTAGTAATTCTGTTTCTCCTTCCTGTAAGGTCCTGTTCCAGCTGCCATGGGTAGAAAGAAGCTAATAAACTGGTGCTCCCCAAGGTGTTCACTGATAAGGTTGAAAGAAGTAGCTTATAGTATCTTTTAGTGCAAGATGTCTTGAGAATCAAAGGAATGGGCCACTGTCACTTGATCAACATGTGTTTATTAAGCCTTGCAGTGGGCATTTGCTGCTTTCTGCCTACACAGCGTCCATTCACCTTAGTTCTAATAACATCACCCCGATTTCCTTTGGGGACTTAACCTTCCTCCATCGTGCGTAGTCCTTGTGGGACTGCAAACCAAGGCGACCTGCACTGCTGTAACCCAGGGACACATAAGCAAAGCTCAGCCAACCACTCTGTCCCAGGATGTGAGTCTGATGGAGTGGTACAAACTTGGAAACTTCATTAGAGCTAGTTCATTTCTGGAGATGCACCTGATGAGCTGGTCAAACAGTTCCCGCTGCCCGGACCCCAGAGCTGCCCTGCACCCCATCTGTTTCCAAGACTAGTCTCCAGATACTCTTTAATTCTGTGAGCAATCTGCTCTGCTATTCCAATAAAGACCGCCTTTTGCTCAAGTTAGCCCAAGTCGTTGGTTTCTGTTACTGGCAGTGAAAAAAAAAAAAAAAAAACCCTGGCAGAAGCTACATACTTACAACGTTTGTGATGTTTAGCATTGTACAAAGGGTGTGTGTGTGTTCCTTATGACAACCCTCTGGATTAGGGTAGGCAGGTATTCCTTTATTTCATGGATGAGAAACCTGAAGCTCAGAGAAGTTAAGTTCCTTGCCCAAGGTTATAGAACCAGTTAGGGTCAGAGCTGAGATTCTGATTCATTCGTCCTGGCTCTTGGTCTTATGTTTATTCCGTCAACCCTGATTTCTAAGGGGCAAGGTATATGCGAGTCTTAGGAGCACATGCATGCCTAGGAACTGTGAAAGGTACAAAGAAGTCATATCTTTCCTGTCTGCAAGTAACTTAAGATCTAGTTGAAGATGAAAAGCGTGCATATAAACTTTATATATATATATATATATATATATGTATATGCCAAGTGTCAGATTACTAGTATAGATGATGTGTGCTATGGGAGTTCAGAAAAGAGGGAAGTTACTGGGACAAGGGAAGGAAAGGGAAGAAGAGCCTTGTCCAAGAAGGTGGAGCTTGAACTAAGCCTTCAAAGGTGGGTAGAGTTTCCACAGTTAGAGAGCAGGAGGGAAGGTGTTCTAAACAAAAGGGCCAGAGTGGGTGCAAGTATGGAAGAAAGGTTACAAGGCATGTTCATGTGTGAATGCATAGAAACCATTCTGGTTGGAGTGGTGGGTTGACTAATGGTGAAAATTGAGGCATTGCATGAGGCTGATAGGGCAGGTTTTGGTAACAGGAGCATGTTACTAGGAATTCCTAATACAGATCAAAGGTACCCTGTTTCAAGGTGTGGCTGAGGCTGCTAATCATTCATCATAATCTATTCTCCTCTGAAATAATACCCTCCATTTTTATCTAGCACATGATTGCTTGGAATAAAGCCTACATTTCTCAATCTCCATTGTAGCTAAATGTGTTCTGACTAGTGAAATAAAAATGGTGTCATATACCATCTTTTAGGTACCTTCCTTAAAAGACAACTGGCATGTGTCCTTTTCTTCTATGTCACTTCTGTTTTCCTTGATGGAATGCAGATGTGATGACTGGAGCTGGAGCAACTGTATTAGGCCATGAGTTGATCTTGTGAATGGAGATCACACATGGTGAAACAACAAGGTACAGGGAGCTTGGATTCGTGAGGACTCCTGGAGGCCAAGCTGCTATTCCAGCCCTGGACTATCTATATTTTGACTTACATATACAACTGGCCCTCTATGTCCATGAGTCCTGCATTCATGGATTCAACTACCTGCAGATTGAAAATATTTGCGGAAAAAAAGCATCTGTATTGAACATGTACAGACTTTTTTTCTTTTCATCATTCCCTAAACAATACAACTACTTACATAGCATTTACATTGTGTTAGATATTATAAGTAATTTAGAGACGATTTAAAGTATACGGGAGGATGTGCCTAGGTTATATGCAAATACAACACCATTTTATATAAGGGATTTGAGCATCCATAGGTTTTGGTGTCTGTGGGGACTCTTAGAACCAATCTCTATGGATTTTAAGAGAGAGCTGTATACGAGAAATAAATTTCTTTCTTTTTTTAGGTTATTGTTTCTTATGCTTCTTAGATTTACAGTCAAACCTAATCCTAACAGATACTCAAAACCAAACCCAGTTAGGAAGCAATCTAAGCCCATTTTTTCTTATGCTACTAAGATAAAGAGTGAAAGGTTCAGACAATATATTCTTGGGTAGTGGGAGTCAGCTGAGGCAGGGCAGATAGAGAATAAAATAACTGATTATCTTGTGACTTTAGAATACAGAGATGATCTGAAAAGCACAGACTTTAGAGCTGGATCCTCTTGTCCCTTAAAGGAGGGGAGATCAAGGTAGTTTGTTTTCTTACCCACCCCATTTCAACAAACTTCTCTAAATACCCCTCTTAGGGCATCTACAACCAATGTGGAATTTCATCAGATTACCTAGCCTCCTGAAGGAGAATGAACAGGTAATTTTATACACTGTTTCCTACATACCCCAGTTCTAGCTACCAGTGTAACTTTAAAAATAAAAATATCCATACATGCATATGTATACATCAGGATGGAGAAGGACAATCCAGAAAGAGGAAATTAGAGCTTGGGCAAAATATCCTGTTTAGGGGAAAGACAGCCACTGTGGTCAGAACGTTGGAGGCACGGGGGAGCGGGGTTGAGAAATGGCAGGAGCAAGGCTGTGAAATTAGGGCCATGTTGATTGGGAAGGACCTTGGATGACAGCCTGACAGATTGGGCTCTCTCGACTGGGCCTCAGAACTGACTCAATTCAAAAAAACTTTACTGAGCACCTGCCAGAAGTAGGCTCTACTCTACCATGGGATGCAATAAAGACAAAGACACAGCTTTTATCCTTATAAAACTGAAAGGTTAGTGAGGAGAAAAGGTGTACCATTAAATATTTATAGCATATTTATTTAACAAAATGTATAAAACAGTTTATTTAACGATCTATATAAGACACAGATAGAAAACAAAATACAGTCAGCAGTAGAACAAGGACCTAAGCATAAATCCCAACAGGCCAGGACTCTAACATGTGAGCGGCTGGGTGGTACAAACCCGACAGTCAGATGTTTGGCTCGCTCTTCATTCAGACATTGGCCAGCGAATAAACTGACACCACTTAGATAGAAATGGCTTCGGGTGCTTTTCTCATTACATCGAGATGGGAAACCAGCACGGAAAGAGCACAGGCTTTGGCCTCAGACGCGCTTGAGGTATAACCCTGCCACTTAAGGCCACACATTCTTTCTCCCCTCGAATCCTTGTTTCCTTGTCAGCGAATGTGGATAAAGATGCCTCCTTGCCAGGCTGGTATGAGGAGTAGAAGTGCGGAATCAGTAGCTGCCTGCAGTGTGGCGGCAGTCACTGCAGTCACTGGGTGAGAAGCGATGGCCTGGTACAGGGCATGGGAATGAAAATGGAGATAAAAGGGCACTGATTTCAGCAGTCACATAGTGGGGAAAGTCACGGGACTCGATCACGGATCAGACAAGGGAAGAAGAGAGAGGGGAGAGTTAAAAAACATTTAGAGGCTGAGTAACTGGGAACATGGCAGTGCCTTTTAAAATAGGCAAAACTGAGTAAATCCTGCTGCATCCTGTCCTTGGACAGATACGAACACAGAACGTGGAAGTGGGTTTGGACCAGCCCTTGTGGGAGGTCAGGTATGAGTCTGGAATTCAGCCTGGTGGAGTGAGCTCCTCGGAGAGAGTCTTCCAGGGAGGCTGCTCCACACCTGGGAGGCTCGGAGATGACAGTCTTTTTCGTGAAGAGCTTTGCAGGGAGAAGGAAGGTCTGCTCAGACACAGGAGGGTGAGGAGAGGGGAAAGGCTGGATTGGGATTGACCTTCCTGTAGAGACTGGAACACTCCATCAACAACCCCTCCTTTGTCCTCAGATCTTGCCTGATGACCAGCCTGAGATTTGCTGGGAGATTGCCTGTCAGGTGTGGAGTTCCACGTGATGTTATCGGGAGAGGGAAAGAGCTTGCTCTGAGTGATCTTACGTTAATTACCTCGCTTTGCAAAGGCAGGCAGAGACCCACAGCTTGGAAATAAATAGAGGGATTTCTACC
Source organism: Avahi laniger (assembly GCA_963575035.1). Lineage (NCBI taxonomy): Eukaryota > Metazoa > Chordata > Mammalia > Primates > Indriidae > Avahi > Avahi laniger. Next base: position 13,388 of record CAUYSK010002957.1, read on the forward strand.
CAAGTGGACAGGAGAGTGGGGCAGAGGGCTGGCTGGAGCCACTCTGCTAACCCGAATGTTGGAAGGTGAACTGAGACTGTGGTCTAGCTCTGCACTGTCCCGTAGGAATATGACGTCAGCCACTACATAATTTATAATTTTCCAATAACCATGTTAAAAAGAAATGGGTAACATTATTTTTAATAATATATTTTATTAAATCCAATATATCCCAAATACTATTTTTCAACATGTACCCCTAGCCACATTTCAAGTGCTCAATAGCCACGTGTGGGTAGTGGCTACCATGTTGGACACTGCACATTTAAACAATTTGGGCCAAAAAGGAATTTCAAACACTGGATCAGTGGCAAAAAGTAAGTTGTTGTATTTTTAGCTTGAAATATCTGAACAAATGTACGAACAAAGGCAACTGCAATTTATTAGCATTTTACTTGTCTTTTACTGGCCAAGTGCACCATAAATTGAATTCTCTTTCTGGCATCATCCCTCTCTCTTTTTTTCTTTTTACCTCCTTGGGGGTATGTCAAAGAGACACAGGAATCAACTGAATGAGCTGCCAATGGTCAAAGTTTGAACAGTTTAAGCAACAAACTTAGTAAAGTGGTATTGGATTATAACCCAAAGTATAAAATAAATATCCATAAATCCATATTGGTATAAATGAATGATTGAATAAATAAATAGGAGGAAAGAGAAAAATCTCCTGTGTGAAGAATTTCAAATAATTTATGATTTCAGATAATTTATATGCATACTCCACCCTCAAGTAGGTGTAGCTTAACTCCCCACTCTTTAAGTGTGCACTGTAGATAGTGACTTCCTTCCAAAAAGCACAGTACAATAAAGGGAGGGAAAAGTAACTTAAAGTGGAGGAAACTAACAAACGCTACCTCAGCCAGATGGTTGAAACCAGTATCAGCAGTCAGAACTCAGGTGACGGTGTGTACCTTTGATGTCGTGTGATGAAATGGCCCCTTACTTCTGTAATCTTCAGCACAAAAATCATAACCCCGCTCTAATCATGAGAAAAACATCAGACAAAGCCCAATTCAGGGACATTCTGCAAAATACCCAACCAGGACTCCTCAAAACTGTCCAAATAAGGAAAGCCTAAGAAATTGTCAGACTAAAAGGAGCGTAAGGAGATGTGAAGACTACATGTAAGGTAGTATCCTGGAAGATATCCTGGAGCAGAAAAAGGAAATTATGTAAAAACTAAGGAAATATGAAAAAATATTAATTGTAGTCAATAACAATGTATCAATATTGGTTCGTTAATTGTAACAAATGTACCATACTGATGTAATATGTTAATAATAGAGGAAACGGGGTGTGGGTTATATGGGAACTCTCTATACTATCTTTGCCATTTTTCTCCAAATCTAAAACTGTTCTAAAAAATAAAGTTTATTTTAAAAAAATCTTGCCATTTGAATAGGTCTTTTAATCCATGCTTGATTTGTGACAGCGTTCATTGGTCTTCTGGAAAATATTGTTCACTGAGTTTTAGGCAGATCTTCCCAACGTTGACACGTCATTACACCATATTTTAAAAAATGTGCTAATATCACCATTGATCTCATCAGAAAAGTCTTTAAGTATGGAGGAGTTGTCATGCTCAGAAACAAATACAAGTGTTGCAAAATTATAATTTTCTTTTGAATGCTCAAAATTTTATCACTGGCAAAGAAAACGGTCGGTTTTTTCCCCTTGAATTGACAGGCCCAATTTGCTCATTTTTGAGAAAACGTCTACCAAGAATGTACATGTGCATAACCACGGCTTGTCAGGCATTTTTTTTTCCCCAAATAAAAGCGGTGTTCCATGAAAAGAGCAGCTAGTTCAGCTCTCAACTTGAAAAATCATGCAGGTACTTTGAACATAACCATGATACTTCAGTGCTCTGTGCATATCGCCCATATCAGCATACTGAATATTACAAAGTGCTGTCCATATTATCACGCTGAATATGAAAAAGATGTGCACTCATGGCTTGAGATTTAATACAATGAATCATTTGTACTGGTTCATCTGTTACATTCTTAAATGAAAATGGTGGTTTTTTTTTTAACGGGAGCACGTGGAAATGAAGAACACAAGGACAACCAGCACTGTTTTGTGCTCCTGCCTTGGTTCATGCTTAAGGCTGCAGGAGCTCACCGACCATTGCTTTGAAGAATGTTAAGCAGACAGTGACATGGTACGTTTTATACCAGATCGCCCCAGCAGCAATGGGGAGGATTGACTGGAGCGGAAGAGATTGGAGGCAGAGGGGTGGGTTGCCGGGGTCCCCAGACGGGATGGTGAACACCAAGACTGGCAGATGCTCTAGTGCCACCTGCTCTGGGCTTGCTCCCTGGCCAGGTCAGACCTGCCAGCCCAAGGGTGGTGCTGCCTGGCACCTGGTGGATGTCACCATGGATGCCTCTGTTAAGGGGCAGAGGGGTCAGTGCAAGGCAAGAAGTGGGTTCGTGTCCCATGAGTCTCTAGCCAAAATGCCTGGTCCACCTGTCCCTGACGGCATGCTTCTGGGGCCGTGCTGAGTCGCTTAGTACAGGACGGGGGAGCTCTGCCAGCCACACCTTGTCTTTTGCCACCTCTCCCACTTTCTCTTACACTCCAAGTTCCAGTTCCCAGATCACCACTTCCTCCAGCCTACCACCCTGTCTCCTGCCTCCAGGCATTTTCGTACACACACACACACACACACCCTCACCAATTCACTCATCCTTCATGTTTCAGATTAGATATTATTTCCTCCAAGACGTCCGCTGGCCCCCCTCCCATATCCAGAGCCCTGCCCTTCTTAGGGGCTTTTGGAGCTCCCACCGACAGCATCATAGGCATGGGAGGGTGGGGCCGGGTCTGTCTTGTTCTCTTTTCTATGCCCAGCTCCCAGCCAGTGCCAGGCTCTCACAGGCACTAATAGCTGCTAACGTGAGAGGGCTTGGCTTGTCTACGCTGGCACTGCTTTGCTCTTGGCTTCTTAAGAGCTCAAGGCCTGACACCCTGTGGTCTCAGGTCAGGAAAGAAAGCACAGACGGCTGTTCTCAGCAGGCAGAAGAGCAGAGTAGTTAGGACAACGGGTTCTGGAATCAGACACACTGAGTTCCTAGGGCTAGCTCTGTACGTTACTATCAGTGTGGAGCTCCTTGTGCTTCAGTACAACAGGGGTAATACCAATACCTGTATCTATGACAGTCACAAGAATTGAAGGCCATCCTGCATGTAAAGCACCTGGCACTTAATGATCGTACAAGAAAATGTGGCTCTTACTATTTTTTTATTGCTACTATTATCTCTCACCACTGTCTCTCTTTGACTCTTTGGCATGGTCAGTGTCAACTCTCCCCTCCGAGCAGCCCTACATCCTACACTCCTGGGGACTTTTGGCTATAGCTGTTGTCACTGCTGTTCCCCACCCTGCAGCCTGAGTCTCACTGACCTAGAAGCCTCTCAGAGGTCCGGACTCCTGGCCCTTTGGATGTGAAGTATGAGTGCTGCCTGGGACAGGTGCTGGCTGGTGGCGGGGAGGGTGTCAGGGCTGGAACCCCCAGCAGTGTTTCTGCCCAGGACCTGGTCTCGGGCAGACCCCTGGGGGGCACATGGGCTTCTCCTGCAGGTGTGGCCTTCGGAGGGCTGCTCCGAGTGGCTGAGCTGGGCTCTGGTATGTGGATGGAAGGACTTGAGCCACACAGATGGTGCTTCTGTCCGTGTGCCCTAGTGGTCCACCTGTCTGCTGACTGGAGCTAGGCTCAGGTGAGATACTATCCCTAAACGTCTCAGCTTTCAGGCTGGGGGTGTGGGAGGGGGGCTGGTGGGAAGGTTGGGAGGTGGGGGAGGTTGGATGGGAATAGGTGAGTGGCACAGGGAAGGCCTTTCTCCCAAGGTGAAGAAGGGGTTTGGATTTCAGCCCGCCCCCTCGCCCCTGGGGCCCTCTCAGTTTCTTGACCTGAGCCCCTTCCTGACCTGGCCATGCCCCCTGAGGTAAGCAGGTCATCTTGGCCCTGTCACAGTCTTCATTCACACTCATTCAGCAACGGAGGACCCGGCTGCTCCTTGAGGCAGGTGAAGCTTATTGTCAACACCCTTTCTGTATCCTTATCTCTGATTGCAGGAGAAAGACTGTCTGCCACTCAAGGGGGTTCAGGCAGCCAGCAGGAGGGGGAGGGCTTTATAGCCCTAGGGGCCTCCGGAGGCCAGTGATCCAGAAACTTGTTTACAGGGAGGTCTAAGACCCTGGGGCCAAAGTTAGTTAGATGGTAGCTAACATTTGCATAAGGCTTTAACAGGTGACCAGACACTTTCCAAGCTCTGCTGCACTAGATCTCACCACTGACTGCAGTTACGCCACCTGCTCCCCTTCAGACTCCCCAAAACAGATTCCCAGCACTTGTTTGACAAGCTTAAAGTTATAATGCGTAGGCCTTGAAACTCCACAGGCTACCCGTGGGGGTTTAAAGGCCCCAAATATGCAAGCATTGGACGTAATCTGTGCTCTCTCAGTCCGTCCCTCCCTCCCTTCCTTCGAGTATTTATTTAATAGTAAGTATATGCTAAGTGCCAGGTAGTGTAGGGGCTGAG
>CAUYSK010002959.1:0-27432 GCA_963575035.1 Avahi laniger
GGAATGGGGAGGCTGGAGTCCTGGGAGGGAAAGGGGAGTGGGGGAGACGAGGGAGTGAACAGCAGAAAGCTCAGTGATACACTTGCTTTAAATTAAATATACACTTGCTATGTCGTTCTATGCGGAGGGAAAGAGGAAGAAAGTCAGTTTTGTGGGCTAGTCTAACCTGTAATGAACGAGTGCCTATGGTGTGCTTATAATGCTGTTTCTTGATCTATTTAATATAGACTTTATTGATTCCTGTGATGGTAAGTTAGGATTTACTTATTGAACTTGAACTCTTCCCATCACAATTCCTTCTATGGTTTATCAGTTATCACTCAATTTTTACCTACTTTATAGTTTTATAATTTACAATAACATACTTGAAACTTAATTCTTACACCATCAAGTTTTAACTGTATCTCTTGACTTCTCCCTTTGTAAGATGAGGTTTTTTTTTTTTCTATTTAAAATTTTTTTTTTATATTATTATTCCAAGGTATTGTGAGGGTACAAACATTCTAGTTACACTTTATGTCTGTAAGATGAGGTTTTATGTCTCTACCCTTCTGCTATGGTTTGAATGGGTTTTTGTTTTTGGTTTCTTTTTTTTTTGAGACGGAGTCGGGTTCTGTTGCCCAGGCTAGAGTGCAGTGGCGTCATGATAGCTCACTGCAATCTCAAACTCCTGGGCTCAGACGATCTTCCTGCCTCAGCCTCCAGAGTAGCTGGGACTACAGGCATGTGCCACCACACCTGATTTTTCTATTTTTTGTAGAAAAAATAGAACTGGTCTACAACTCCTAGTCTCAAACTCCTGGCCTCAAGGGATCTTCCCTCGCCTCAGCATCCCCAAATGCTGGGATTACAGGAGTGAGCTACTGTGCCCAGCCTGGTTTGAATGTTTTTGTCCCTTCCAAATTCATATGTTAGGAATTTAATCCCCAAGGCAACAGAATTGAGAGGTGAGGTCTAATGGCAAGTATTTGTAAGGGATTAATGTCCTTATGAAAAGGGCTTGCAGGCGTGAATTCTCTCTCTGCGCTTCTGTCACGTGAGGAACAGGGTTCCTTCCCTCTGGAGGATGCAGTGTTCAAGGTGCCATCTTGCAAGTGGAGACCAGGTCCTTACCAAATACTAAACCTGCCAGCACCTTGATCTTGGACTTCTCTAGAAATGTGAGAAATAAATTTCTGTTCTTTATAGGTTACTCAGTCTCAGGTATTCCATTATAGCAGCACAAAATAAACTAAGACACCTTCCCTTACCTCTTTTCCAACTAAAATATTATCAAGGTTGGAAAGATTTACATTTGTTTATAAAAGAACAGATCATAATTACTGATCCCAAAAATTGAAGAATAAATGGCATTTATACTATGTAAACATGATTTATCCTACAGCCAATTAGAGTTTCTAATTGCATTTCTTTCATGAGGTATGTCAGTTTGATCCAAGGTAAAATTGAATGTGCAAGAAATTTATTAGGGGAAATACCTGTGAGAGAAAATGGGAAGAGAGCAGAGAGGTTGGGAGAGCCATCTGACTGTGATGCAGGTCTGATCCCATATGTAGGAGAGAGAGAAGGAAGAAAAGTTGGGTGGATGTGTCTTAGATTACAGTATAATTTTAAGGAAAATTTGGCAAGGCTGGTGGGGAGTCCTTGAGACCAAGTTGCCTGTCAGAGTTCTGCATCTCCCAGCAAGGAGTCTGACTTAGTATCCCTGCCATGGTGGGAAGCATAGCCTCAGTGCAAATATAATGATGGATTTCAGTGTGTAACAGATGGGACCCTCAATTATAATCCTGATAGCTAGAGATCTAAGAGGTGCTTCTCATGTCTACCACATTAGGGTTACAATGGTATTATCCCTGAACTTTTCAAAGGAGACTGTTCTAATTGTCAAGGCCAAATGCATTCTCATTTCTTATAATCACCAATTATATAAAAACATGCCACATTTTCATATTTCTGTCATGTTCTTCAATCTCAATAGTAAACATGGTCCACAAAATAACAATCCTTGGGCCTGCCTGTGTTGCGGTTGATGTCATGTAGGCATAGTCACATCATGGCCGGATAAACTCCGTCAATTGAGGTTAAATCTGGTATAACAAATGTTATTAATTACAGGTAGAAACGTTGTCAAATGGGGGAGAATGCTACTGAACCAGGAGCCAGGAGAAAAAATTACGGTCCACAGATTAGCTGTGAAATCTTAGCAAGTCACATCACCAGTCCAAGTCCCAATTTTCACATCAGTCAAGTTGGCTGGAGCATGCATTTTCTCAGGGTCCTCCTGCTTCCAAAGTTCTGTGGGTCCACAAGGTTGTTCTTGAACTGAGGTAATTTGCCTTGTGGACTCAATCTAGAAAGGAATAGTGAATGCTTATGTTGTCTCTGAAACTCTGGCTGACAGCATATGATCAACTGCTAAGACTATCTCTGCACCCAGAGAGGACAGAAAATATCTCTAAAAAGCTCCATTACTCTGAAGCCAGTTTTCCTGTCAGTTGATTTATCATTTGTTGGAAGGGGTTTTCTTATCTTTTGTGAGGTGGGGAGCATTGCTTAGGTGCTGAGATTTGGAGAGGAGGCACTTCTTTATCCAATGAGTCAAATTACCGTGAAGGGTAATCACAGTCACTTCCCTAGGCATATTTTTAGGTTTGTCTAATAGGCAAGGAAAAGAACTACAGCCTGGCATCATAGGATTTTATCAAGCTTGACAGAATGAGTAGGATTTGGACTTATTTCAGAGGCTTTGAGTCACTTAGTAAGGGCAACTTTCAGAGTTGGGGGTAGGATGCTATGCAATTCGACTCAAGCAACTCTTCTTGGGCCTATTATATACCAAGTATTATACATGATGAGGGATTCAAATGCAAACCAGATATTCAAGGAATTTAGAATCTCTTGGCTTAAGCCAATTAGTCTAATTAATTTTATTCCACTTACATTTTTCATCCTGTAGATCGATGGCTCTCAAATTTTGCTGCACAATTGTTTCACCTGGGAAACTTAAAAATCATGATGCCTGGATTCGACCCTGTGCCAATTAAGTCATTCTCTGGAGGGTGGGACCTAGATATCCATGTTTTGTTTTTTTAACTTGTTAGGTGATTCTAGCGTGCAGCCAAGTTTAAGGAACAATTTTATAGACCTTTACTATTCAAAATGTAGTCAGGAGAACAGAAACTTCATCACCAGGGAGCTTGTTTACAGTGAAGAATATCAGGCCCCTTGTGAAACCTACTGAATCAGAAACCGCCTTTTAACAAGATTCCCACGATTTGCATGCACATTAAAGTTTGAGAAGCAGTGGTACACCATGTTTCCCAAAGACTTGTTCTGTTTATGAGAACAGCTTTTGTCTGCTGGTTTCTAAAAACAGATTAATTGATGAAGCAAATAACCTTTTTTATGATTCACTGTCTGAATGACTACTGAATGTGAGTTTTCTAAATTATATGGCAAGTGCTGGAGTCATGTACTTTCATGTTGGAGAAATGATCTGCTTTACTGGTTAATATCCTAAAATATCTGACAAGAACAAAAGCTTCTACTGATAGGTCAGGAATTCAGTCTTGACTTTCTGAAATTCTTGAGTAAAGATCATTCCTTTCCCTGTTTTTCTTCTTAAACATATGAAACAAAATAAGCAAAAACAGCAGAGAATTAAGTAAAACAAAACATTTAAAAAATTTAATTCATGAGATACACTGTAGTATATACATATGTTTGAATATGCATAGAAAAAAGATCTGGAAGGATACCTATCAAATTGTTAACAGTTTACCTTGGGGGTGTGGAATTGGGGTAGGGCAAGGGGAGTGCTCTTATTTTAAAATTCATATACTTCTGTACTTTTTGAAATTTTGCAATGAGAACTTTTTATTTTTATAATAATCAAAACCATGATGAAAATTTTTAAAAATAAATATAGTAACAAACACATACACACAATAATTTTAAGAGATACATTGGAGGAATGGAGAATTAAACCACATGGCACACTTTCTCACTATTACTGTGGTGGCACTTAATTGTGTACCCTATAATCAAAGAAACAACATTAGAGAAGCCATATTTAGCAACACCGCAATTTAAAAGTCCCCTTGGATAAGAGCCCTCAAGCAATGACCCCTCAAGATAGATATTAAAATGGAAGGTAGAGCTTAATTATTTCTGAAGGGTCTACAGGAAAAAATGACAATCTGAAAACTTCAGACAAAAGATAAAGCTTCACAGAAGTCACTTTGAAATACTAAAACAGTTAACCAAAGGCCAGAAATTGGAGGTATGAAAACACTATCCAGTCTAGACTCAAAACTAATACACTAAAATCTTGGTAATCTAGGGATGCAGATTAGGGACATCTACTTTATCCATTTGTTTGTCATTTCTTCCAGTTTCTCAATTGGTCTGCTTTCTCAATGATTTTAACGTAAAAATACTGCAATTTTAATTGGAAGGAATAAAATTAATTCCACCTAGATTCAGTGTCAATTTACTTTTCTATTAATAGGAAAAAAACCAGACAAACTTGAGGCTAATGATTTCCCATTATTCATTTTTTTCTCATAATTATTTCTAGCTACTTAATAAACATTTTGGAAGATGAAACTTCTGATTTCTCATGGATCCCTGAAGTTCTACATTATTTAAAATTTGAGGAAATCATCTCCTGTTCTAGTTTTTTCGTCTTTTAACGAAGTCACCAGAGATGACAAACTTTTCATTATTATGAACTTTTTTTTTCCAACAAAGAAGATTCTTTAGATGACCATCAGGTTGACAGTTAAATATCCTCATCAAAATCAAAACACTTGTAAATGGAAAGTTCTGTCTTTTGCAAGCTACACTGTTAAGAGCTTAACTCATAATTTTGTACTCCTGAGTGTTCCCGACCTAGGTATCAAAGGTTTATGTAGGATTATATACAATACACAAGTAATACAGGAGACATGCCAAAATTTAATCTGAAAATTATTATAAATAGTAGAGATAAAGGGTATAAAGTGATAATGACCACACCAGTTTTAAAAGTTACAACAGCTGGAATGTTGCTGTTTTTCAATGGATTATAGTATTTTAATTAAACAGAAAAGAGAAAGAAAACAGCAAAGGGTTCATCATAATGTATGTAAAGTATTTAACACAGTGCCTGCTACACCATAACCATCAATACGCACTGGGTCTGTAATGAACAATGGATTAAAACAATAAACAAAAATAGAAGAACCCAAAATGGAAGGAAAAGCTTAGATCTGATTTCCTAGAGGATGCCTTTAAATGGAAAGTCGAAGCTCACAGAGAGCAGTGAGGAATTCTGTGTTTTCTGGATCTATCTTTTGGGCCCTCTCATAGTACTCAGCCGCTTGCCTCTTTTCTCCCTCGAGCTTGTAAACAAACCCTAGGGCACTTAAACTCTGCACATCTAAAGCATTGTGACAAAGTCTCTTGGTAGCCAATTTCTTCAGAGCACTTGTCAGTTTGGTACGGAGGGATGACCTGTCTTTGACTTTTAAAGCTTCTAAATAATGATGGATGGCAGTATTTTCTGATTTACAGTGAAATTCCTGAAAGCGGCCATAGTGATAGTGGATCTGATGTTTGTGATCATCGGTTATGTTCCCCAGACCAAGGGCTTTACGGAAAATGTCCTCGGCATTGCTATACTGGCCTCCCTCAGCATACATGTTGGCCAGGTCTGTGTAGGCAAATGCAAACATGGAGTCTCGTTCCACAGCTGCCTTGAAATGAAATATAGCAGATGTAATCAGCTCATCGACCTTCAGTTTATCCTTTCCTTTAGGTCTGTTGCGTGTGGCCTTCTTGATTTGGATCATTTGTGCCCTGTAGCAAAGTCCCATCTGGTGATGCAGGAAAGAAGAGGTTGGTGTTGCTTCCAAGGCCTTTTTTAAAAGTTCAAGAGCTTTGTCCCAGGAATTTTTTCTCCTATAGAATTTGGCTGCATAACGAAGGACATAAGGCTGTGATGATATCTGATCCAGGATTTCTTCAATATATTTTTCCCCTTCAGCTTCTGCATGTACATCTTGAAGTTTCAGTGCCAGAAAAACCTTAATGTAGGAGTTATCTGGGTTCAGGGTGACAGCCTTCCTCAGAGGCCCCAGGGAAAAGCTCTTTATAGACCCTTCTCTGTCAGAATCATCCAGCCGATATACCGTGATAGCATAACCGATGTTAAATTCTGGATTGTCAGGTTCCACTTCCAAAGCCTTCTCAAAGGCTGCTTTAGCCTTTTGGTAATACTTTCCTCCAAATTTCAAAAGTGCCCACCCTTTCTCACAGTCTGTCTCAGGACGCTCCAACCTGTAGTCAGAAGGACTGGACAATTTCCTGCAGACGTTCCCTACCTTGTCTATATACTTCTGAGCTTCTCCAAGCTGGTCCATGTGATAATACACCCAGGCATAGTTTCCCCAAGTGACCAGACTTCGTACTTCTTCTTCATCTGAGTGTTCTCGCCGGATTATTTCTTCTGCTTGTTCCAAGCACCCTAGAGCATCTTTATTTTGGCCTTTTAGGTGCTTCACATAGGCCAATAGGTTATAAAGAGCAAGTCTGGACTTTGTGGTAAGAAATTCAAGCTGTTGGCCAATTGTATCTTCCACATCAAACAGATCAATGTCTTCCTTAAGTAAATTCCACGTAAAGTGACATTCTAACTCTGACAGAATGGCCTTCAAAGCGTCCTTAGGAATTCCACTGTCAAAGATAAAATCTTTTTTAGTTTTTGAAGAAATAAAAAAATAATTAATTTTCTAAGCTTTAAATACTGTTCTTTGCATAACAACCAATTTTATCCCTTATTTGATCTTACAGTTAAAGCACTAGGTTCCCTTAACCTTACATTAGAGTTTCTTCCATATATAGTTATGTCCTAGAAATATTTCATTTAAATTCTACTTATTGCAAAACCAGTTTTGGAGAGATGACAGGGCTTTTTATGTTATAGGGTATCTATTTCCCTTTGTTAGTCACTAAGCCCTTGAAAATTAGGAGTAAATATATATGTATTCAATAATTAACATAAAATTCTGTATTATGAGTAGTGAAGGGAGAGAAAAAGAGAAGGTGAGAAATAAGAAAAACAAGTGCACTGAAGAGGACAGAGAAGCAACACAAATAAATCATTTTTGCAGAGAAAGAAAGAGGGAAAGAAAGACAGACTCCTAGAGAGAACAGGCACAGAAACAGACAGGAATAGGTATACCAAGAGAAGGGAAAAAGCTTATGTCTGAGATAGGCAAAAGGAGAGTAATAGAGATTTAGAGGAAGATGGGGAAAAGAAAAAAGGAAGCTTAGCAGGTTTTAATGTGAGTGCCACATCCTTCTGACTCCTGGGATTGTGGGCAACAATAAAGGCTAATACCTATCATTAAATTATCTTTGCCCTTCACTTCAAGAAATATTTGTTGAGTGCCCTACGTGCCAGGCACAGTGCAATTTCTGCAGGGCCCACTGGAGACACTGTCATGAAGTTTACATTATAAGGAATAGTCGATTACAACTCAGTGTTCCAATAAAGTCCTATGGAAGCAACCCAGGAAGGACAGAGTCCAGTGTTATAGACATCTGTGGCTTTTACTTGGCCAGGATCTCTTTTGGTTTTCCTTTGTTAAAACCACCTTTTTCCCCCTACTCTTAGTCCATCCAATTTGAGAGGTGCTGTTTACCCTCACCCCAGTCTGTGGGAAAGCACAAGATATCCCAGTCATTCACTGGTCCCACTGATATTCAGATAGTTCAATTAAAATTTAATTTTGTTGAAATTGGACTTTGCTGGAACTCTCTTCCTTTTAAAAATTTTAACCGGGTAGGATATAAGTTTGGAGTTGCTGGTGGTCATTTTTCCAAACCTTTGGAAAGAGCCTGCGTGAGAAAGAATCTAACATAGAGGAAAGCAGAACTTAGTTAGGAAGGGAGAGAGATTGTTAAGGATATTAGCAATTCAGTCTTGCCTGGATCACCTTGTCTACTCCTGAATTTCTATTTACTTAAGCAGATAATCTCCCTCTCTCTACACTTACACCAGTTTGAATTGGGTTTCTACTGTTTGCAACCGACAAAGTCCTGATTAATATACCTAATTTTATGTTTGTTTTGCTGAAGGTAGTGATGATATAGTCAGGAAAGACTTTCTAAACCTGCCACTGGCCATAATTAAAGGTCACAAAAAATGCACAGAAAAAAATTACTTAAGGCCTCCCTCAACAGAGGGAAATACTCTGAGTTGAAAAGTCCTCTTACATGTGCTCTGTGTCGGTGTGTGTGTATTTCCCTTTCTGGTGCACACAGAACCTCCCTTCTTGTATGTACAATATAAATATGTACTTACATAAATGTGTATGGGTAACTGCAGTAATATTTCTATCAATAAACATTTATTGATCACTTCATGTCACATATGCCAGGATATATTCTATTATAGTGGACAAAGCACTCGTTCACTAACAAGATAGAAAAAGGTCCTTTCTTCATGGTGATTTCATTCTGGGAGAGGGTGCGAGGGGAATTGACAGAAAACAAACATGCAAAGAAATAAATGGACAGCATAATTCCTGGTAGTATTAAGTGCTAAGAACTAAAACAACAACAACAGCAGCAGCATAATGGGATTGAGTGGTGGTGGTCGGCAGCGGGTAACTGAAGTAAGGAGGCAATCCTACAAGATCTGGGGGCAGAGTGGTCTAAGCCAGTGCTTCTTAACCAGCGTGATTTTGTCCCCCACCGCCCCACAGGACATTTGGTAATGTCTAGAGACAATTGTAGTTGTCACCACTGGAGGATTACTACTGGCAATGAAGAAAATTCTGGAGATGTGAGAGTGAAGTTAGTACCAGGGAGTCGTTGGCATACAGATGAACTTGAAAACTATGAGACCCAGAGTGAGATTGATTACCTAAGGAGTGGCCATAGATAAAGAAGAAGGTCACAAACTAAGCTGTAAGACACTCCAGGTCAACAGAGCAGAAGGCTCAGGAAAGAAGGCCAAGAAAGAATATTCGGTGAGGAAGTAAGAAAACCAAGAAACCTGGTGCAATCGTAATGGAAGCCTAAGGAAAAAAGTATTTATTTCAAGAAAGAGCTGGATATTCAACATGTAAAATGATTTTAAGAGGTGGGAAAATTGAGGACAGAGAAGAGATTATTGTTTTGGCAGGAAAGTTGTGAGGGACCTTGATACATTGTGCCTTTCATGGGATAATTCTTTATCCTGGCGGACAGTCTAATGCCTAAGTGTCGGTGACAGAAGCCCTTCTCACAGGAAACTTATTGTATTTTTTATAACTTTAAATATGTTTAGATACACAAATATTTACCAGTGTGCTACAACTGCCTGACGATGCAGCATAGAAACATGCTGTGCAGGTCTGCAGGCTAGGAGCGATAGGCTGTACCACGTAGCCTAGGTGTACAGGAGGCCGTGCCATGTAGATTTGTGTGAGCATACTCTGTGATGTTTGCAATGTGACGAAATCACCTAACCACACGTTTCTCCGAATGAATTCCCATAGTTAAGCGATACAGGACTGTAAATATTGCTGAATGAATGCATACAGTTATATACTGCCAGCTCCTGGTATGTCCAGCCCAGAGGTACAGGACTAGATATAAAGCACCTGAATTCCAGATAAATGAATTCCTGCCAGTTCTTTTCTTTCTACTAATGTCTCCTAACTTTCTCCCATTTCAGTAGTCCCTGTTCCACTTCTTTTATATCTTGGTATGAACTGTCTGGCTTCAAGTTTGGATTTTGAAAGTAGGTTTTGAATTGTTTCCTGTGATCCTGACTGGGAAACCTGGTTGGGTTGTCCCTTGGTAATTGTTTCCTTTTTCTTGTGTAACTGCATCAAAAGCATGGATAAGAAATGACATTCCCTTACAGCCTACCCAAATCCATGACAACAGGACCTTAATGGCTTCCTGCCCATCACAGAGTGAAACAAACATCTGCCTCGGTTCTGAAGGTCGCTACCCGCCCAGCCCAAAGAGGATGAGGAGAGGTATCATGAATGTGGCTGTGAGATCTCAAAAGGACAATCAGGCACTGAAGTGCTTTGCCCAGGCTCTATGGAATTTATGCACAACTGGACACCATAAAAGTTTTACTGTTTAAACTTTGTCTATTTGATTTTTTAACTTTGTTTCTGGGAAGCCGATAGAGGCTATTGTGTCTGAAGAGGCACCTTTTATCTTTAGACAATTCTGTTCTTTTGCTAGGAAGAAGCAGTCTTTAATTGTCCCTGGGAGACAGTCCCCAATGGGACCAAACCCTCTTTCCTCCAGTCCTGCACATACAGAGTACTCCATCCCCTTTCCCTGGTTGTTTTTCCAAGCCCCTTCGTGTTAGCTCCGTCCTTTCTTACAAATGTTAAACTTTTTAACTTATAATAACGAAAATGGTTAACATTTACTGCGCAAATATTATATGCTAAGCAATTAACCCTTTCCACAGTCCCCAGAGATGGATGTCATTCATTTTTACAGAAAAGAAACAGACTTAATAGTGTTTAAGAAACTTTGCTCTGGGACACCAGCTGGTAGGTGTTCAGGGTCAGGATTTGGAACAAAGGATTATCCTGCTTTTAGAGCCCAAGATCTTAACCCTTGATTCCTCAACTGATTAAATGCCAGTGGTTCACTAAGCTCGCGCAGGGCAGGGTGCTAGCCCTGGGGAATACAAAATGGGCAAGAAACAGACCGCACCGTGCTAAATTTGTCAAGGAGACAGATACAGAAATCCTCATAAAATAACGGATTGGGTGGCACGGTAACAATCTGTATGTACACGGTAGAAACGCAGCTCCCGGGAAGGGAAGAAGAGCTCAGACCGCCACATCGGAAAGGTAAAGTGGCAGCGGCAGGCATACACCACGCCCGGAGGGCTGGGGGAAACGGCGCGTGCCACGCCGAGGGAAAGCAGCTTCAAGGAGAGGCGCGCGACGGGCCGAAGGAGACCGGTGCCCCGCAGCGCCGCCCGGCATGGCCCTGGGGCCTCCCTGCCCGGAGAGGAGGGCGCTGCAGGCGCTGACCAGCTCTCCCGGAGGCGGCGGCCGCGAACTCAACATGGTCACCGTCGCTGGACAGGCCTCCGGGGGGCGTCGCCCGGCCACACGCCCCGACGGCTGTGGCCGCAGCCGCCCGGGATGGGACGGGACCTCCGGGAAGCGTCCGCTCGGACACGCGCCCCGACAGGCCCGACCTCGGACGCCCGGGACAGGGCAAGGCTCCCGCGGAGGGTCCCGGGCGCTGATGCCCGGCTGTCGGCGCGAGGGGCGGCCACGTAAAGGGCCGCAGCCCTGCGCTGCGAACGAATAAAAGAACACCGATTTGCAACACCGGCCGACGCAGGGCTTGGGTGGAGAGGCGGAGAAGAGCCCTTACCTCATGGCGGGAGGTCTGTGCCCCTGCGGGCGGCGCGGTCCGCTCGCGCTCTGCTCAGCCCCGCACCGCGGCGGGCGGCGTGCGTGTGCGCGTGCGCGCGCTGCAGCCAGGCCGGCGGGCTGGGACCCGGCCCCGCCGCCGCCTTTGTTAAAGGAGGGACCCGACCAGAAAAAGGAAACTGGGAAGTGAATGTGACCCGCGAGCGCTCCGAGGCCAGCTCGGGAAACCGAAACTTAACGCAAGAGCAGAGCCGCGAGCGGACGCCGGGGTCGCTCGGAGTTGAATTTGGAGCTGGGCCTCGGCCCTTTGGTCTCGGCTCTCGCCTGCCTGGCTGAGTCTGCGTGCTGCCCGGTTACGTTTTGTTTTCTTTTTAAATAAAAACGACGGGAGATTGTTCAACACTATTTAAGTGTAGCAGTGATGCTCTTTCGACCTTTCTACATCCTAAGTGGAAGCTGATTTCCCTGCTTCCATTCCAGTCTTTTGATTCAACAAGCAACCAACGCGGCAATGCTGGACACCTACGCTATTATTTGTGTTCGTTATATTTAAAGTAGAGAAATTGTGGGCTCAAATGTATGTACATTTTAAGTTTTGATGGATATTGCCAAATAGCTTTACAAAGAGGTTTTATACATTCCTACCCACAACTGTAGGAGAATGCTTTTCTTACACACCCTTGCCAATGGTGCTTTTTGTAATAAAGTCCCAAGAAAGATGGGGGTGGTATTGGGAATCTAAGCAGAAAATACCAAATACCCATACGTTACAATTTTTGCCCCTCCGAATTCAGTCCTTCATGCATTCAACAAATTTTACTGAACAACTGTAAGAGCCAGACCTTGTTCAAATTACTGTCAATATTGCAATAAAGAAAACAGACAAGGGCTTTAGTGAGTTAATGTCGTATTCAAAACCTCGATATTCTATCCGTTATACATCATTTGCATTGATTTTGAATTTTTAAAAACATTGCATTAAGAATCTGTCTATTTTGGTCACTGAGCTTCTGGCACCCCTGTACCCTAAATCTTACAGCCTGAGGCCAGTGCCTCACTTAAGACAATCACTTTTAGCAGCTTTTTATAGCCATGCTGTCTAATACAGAAACCACTAGTCACATGTGGCTGTTGAGGACCTGAATTTTTAATCTAAGTTTAAAAACTGATAATTAAGTTAATAGAAAACTTAAAAGAATATTTGGGAAAACTTAGATAAATGAATCTACTTTTTTTAGTTGCAGATTTTATGGAATATAAACA
This sequence comes from Avahi laniger, assembly GCA_963575035.1. Lineage (NCBI taxonomy): Eukaryota > Metazoa > Chordata > Mammalia > Primates > Indriidae > Avahi > Avahi laniger. The sequence goes on from CAUYSK010002959.1 coordinate 12,663, forward strand.
CAGATCAAGTATTGCTAGACCCAGTTTCCCTCGGCCCCACGAACTGAGAAGCAGAGTCACCGAGGCTGCAAAAGGCAAAGGAGTTTATTATGTAGCTCGAGCCAGGGTCCAAGTCCCAGAGCACCTATGCAGTGGCCTCTCCTATGAACAAGGACACGGTCCTGGGGTATAGACGAAGCTTTTATACCTTTTTTACACATGACACACCGGTGGCACACGACACGCAGGCTCCACACGACACACGGGGCACACCACCCCCCCACTTAGTCCATTGGTCCCTTTGAAAGTGGCGGATTGTTTCGGCTCCTGATTGGTTGGCTCCAAGCCCCAGAATTTTCAATTTTCATGCCCACGCCAGTTAACCAAGAATGCTGGTTAACAGCAGCCCCAATGCTGGCTGGGAACAGCTGCACTGCCCTGATATGGCAAGAGCTGGTGGTATGTTTTCTTCTGATCGACTCTCTCCTGTTTGTGGTTTTTGCGGTTGTTCCTGGTATCTCTACTTCACACTCCCAGCACTGGGCGTTATGCTGAGGCACAATCTGTCATGGAGTTACTCTTGCTCTTTAACAAACAACTAAAAGCAAGCACGGTTACAGAAGCAAATGGCATTATTTAGAACCAAAGAAAACACATTTTTCTAATCTAAAACAGTTTCTGTACTACACAAAATACATTCTCCTGCTATCAATTCCTGTCTTTCATAGCAAATACCAGTCTATCTGGTATTCAGCCTCTTACCTCATAAAAATCCACCTACTTCTTTCCTTTATAAAATTGCTGTTTAGTTAGGACTATGATTCATAACGTAATTCCATTCTCTAGTTGTTTTCTTTTAGTATACCACAAATAAACCAGTTTGGGACTATTTCATCTTGAGTAAACAGAAGTTTCCTTGTGATTAGCATCTCTGGAAATGTGTTTCTTACAACAAAATAATGACAACATTCTGTTGGACATGTCTCTTTTAATCAAAAGTAAAAACACAGGATCCCCACTCTCAAGGAATTCACAGGCTATTAGAGAATCAAAGAAGAAATCTATATCATTACAGAGTACTTATCTTACAGGGTTCTTAAAAAAAATCAAATGAGTTATTATATAGAATACATCTGAAACAGTGCCTGACACATAAAAAGTGCTATGTAAATATTAACCGTTATTACAGAGTGACAAATAAAGGTCCAGAGCACTATGGGTATGGAATGGAAGAGTGAGAAAGGCAACTTCCAGAAACTTAGGTGTCGTTTCAGCTCATCTGTCAAAAGTTGACGCTTCATTACAGCAAAAGGGAAAACAAGCTGTCGGTGTACTACAAATCAGCATCCAGACAATGGTAGAAAAATTTTCCAAATCTAAAATATACTTAAATGTGTTGTACCTTAGAATTGTATATGAACTTTCCCCCCTTTTAGAATTACAAATCTCTTAGAAAATTATTTTATTTCTTTATAAAACCAAGCTATGATCATCTACTCTTTAGTACAGAAATAAAACCCAGGGAAAAAATATACCAAAGTAGTAACAACATATCTTGCTTTGCGTATGTTCAGGAAGGCAGTCAACAGAGTGGAAAGATTATCCTGTTGATTACTCTCTGTTGAGAAAGTTAAGATTCAGAAAGTACTGGTTTCCAGCTAGGCAGATGTGAAGCTGTCCATTTGTCCTATATAAGAGAGCCTCTTTGGCTTTCTATACTTGCCTGTATTTCATATATGCATTCTAGTTCTTGTCTGTGTTCCAAGCTTGGCTAGAATTGAATGAAAGAGGTTCCAAAGTAAACTTAGCATACGGAATTCAAACATTCTACTAGAATTTATTACCTCTAGGGTAGGGTGAAAAGGTGGGCTTTCCTTTCATTTTTGAGACACTTTATATGACTGATAAAATAACCTAAAAGCCTCGGGCAAGAATGAGGAAAAGGCCCTGATAATCTAAACTACATCATCAGCTACTGAAAAGTGATGTTTTCAAATGCTTTTAAAGTCCCTTTAAAAAATTTTTAGACTTTATTTTTAGAGCAGTTTTGCCAGGGTTCAGGGTCGGTAATCTTGTCTGTTTTTGGTTCTTGGTGTGCTCTTGGCCGAAGAATGACCAAACACATCAAAAGCAAGGCAAGCGTGAAATGAAGTTTATTGAGGAAGGACAGGTTAGGGTTACAGAGCAAGAGCAAGATCCATTTGCCACAGAATGGCAAACAGATCCCTCTGCTGTAACAAAAGGGCTCTGATTATGGTCTGGGGTCCTGTTTTATACTGTCTTGATTGGACCCTTCTCCTTGTGGTTCAGATGTCAGCATGGAACCACTTTGATGCACAGTTAAGGACATGATAATTAGCCTTAAGTTAATCTAGATCACTTTCCAAACACTATTGTGCTTGGGCTGCCTGGCCATAGGCTGGGAATTCCCCGTGTTCTTTTGCAGATTAGCAGGCGTTCCTCCTTCCCCCAGGTGTGGCAATTGCTCAGGGCAGTATTAATGCGGGGCAGCACCAAGGTGTGGGGGGAACCCTTGTCCCTCTTCCCAGGTGGGGCAATTACTTGAATCAGCGCCAAGGCAAAGCACCCACTTTTGTCTCTAGGAGAATCTCAGACGTTCCTTGCTATCTACCTAACAGTTTTAGATTCACAGCAAAATTGAGTGGAAGGTATGTTGTTGAAACCACAAGGGGCTTTCAGCCTAGGTCCAGTTACTTGTCTCACAAAGATCCAATTATTGAGGCAAGGATTGCCAAGGAAGAAAGGAATTTTTTTCATAAACGGAGGAAAGGGGGAAGCTGCCTCAAATTTGTCTCTCAAGGGCTTTTACAGGAGGGCCCACAAGCCTTGGGGCAGGTCGTGGTGGAACTAACGAGAGGGTACACGCACTGGGAGCCTGTTGCAGGGGATAAGAATCTTGGGGCGGAGAGTATCTTCAGAATCTCAGCTCCTTTGTCTTGCAGAAAACTCACCATTTCTAGGAAACAACTCAAAAGGTCAAGTAGTTAGTTAAGGGAGAGGATTATAAAAAAACATATGGAGGTCATTGAAATTTGTTCATGGGGCCAGTTACAGGTACAGAGATTTCCCATGTGCCTCCCGCCCTGACACACGCACACCCTCCCTCATTATCAGCATCCCCCATCAGAGTGGTGCATTTGTTGTAACTGATGAACACATTACCCAGAGTCCATAGTTTACTTTAGGGTTCACTCTTGGTGTACATTCCATGAGTTTGGACAATTGGAGTCCCTTTTTAAAAAGACCTCACTACCCTTGGGGTGAAAATGTAACCTAAGGCAGAGAATGGAATGGTTTTCAGTTGCGGTGAAACTGGAGCTGATGTTCCAGAAACTGTCCTAAGGGTGTGCCCTCAGGCAAGGGTACAGACCTCTCAACCTGGAGCAATAACAATTTAAATCCCATAGCCTCAAGCCTTTGCTTTGCTTTGTATTTGGTTAATGACTTTTACTGCTTAATATGTTACAAAGGCTCTAGCCTTCAAAAGTAATGAAGTGCAAACGTGAATGACAATTGCAAAATTTATTTTTACTGATGATTGAGAAGAAAGGGACTACAAGTAAGGCATTTTAGACTTTGACCTTGCAGAGAGGTACTTCACTCATGTGAAGTGGGAATGGAGAAAAACACAGCTTTTTTTCCTCCCTAGCTTGCTTCAAAAATTCATATGGTTAGTGTACTTTATAGAAATTATGTATGTATGGCAGTAGATTAAACTAGTGGCTTCCAAGTTTTTTGGCCATATCCCACAAGAATTTTTTATATTGCAATCCATTAAATGTACACATATGACACAAAATTATTAATATTACTTAAATTTTGGTCACAACCTGCGTGACCCTGTTGGGATTGCAGTTGTCTCTTCTTGGTTCTTGGTTCTTGGTTCTTGGTGTGCCCTTGATCAAAGAACGCTCAGACACACCAAAAGTAAGGCAAGCATGAAATGAAATTTATGGGGAAGGGCAAAATAGGTTTACAGAGCAAAAGCAAGATATATTTGCCACATATGACGAATGGGCACCCCCGTCGTAATAAAAGGGCTCTGGTTATGGTCTGGGGTCCTATTTTATAATGTCTGAGTTGGGGCCTCCTTGTGATTCATACTTCATCACTGAACCATTTTGATGGACAGCTAATGACATGATAATTAGCTTTAGGTTAGTCTAGGTCACTTTCCAGATCCTATTGTGCCTGGGATGCCTGGCTCCTCAGCTGGGAAATTCCCTGCATTCTTTTGCAAATTAGCAGGGGTTCCTCCTGCCCCCAGGTGTGGTACAGAATCAAAGTGGCGCAGCACGAAGAGTGGGCCAAGCCCTTGTCCTTCTTTCCAAATGTGTCAATTGCCTGAGGTAACACCAAGGCTGGATGCCGGCTTTTGTCCCTAGGAGAGCCAGAATCCCTCACTGTCTACCTGACAACCCCATTTTGAAAAAAAGACAAAGTGAATTAAACCTTGCACCATTGCCTGACAGGCAACATTTTTAAAGGGGGGAAATTAAATTTTATTATTCAAATTTAAAAGAGTAAATAGATATATGAGCAGAAGGAGACAACTATTAATGTATTTCATCTTTTAAAAACCTTTTGATAAGGACTTATATTGAGAGCTACTAACAATTCAGTTAATTAGTTTGGGAAGAAATTTTCCCAAGTAATAAGATTAGCAGAAATGAGCTATTCCAAGTTTTGGGCTAATATTTTATTTTATTTTATTTTTTATTTTTATTTATTTAGACAGAGTCTTACTTTGTTACCTGGGATAGAGTGAGTGCCATGGCATCAGCCTAGCTCACTAGGGCTAATATTTTAATGTAAAATGTTTTACAAATGATCTGTACTAGATGGTATCCAATAAAATCTTAACTTTTAAAAAATGGAAGCAAACCCATATCTCCATTTTAACATTCCTCCACCTTTGGTACTTCTGATGCAAATTGTCTCCATAGGCCATATTTTTAGAAATGTTTCCTCAAACTAGAACAGTTTTAGGAGGCCTGAAGAAGGAAACTCAGACTTGGAAAAATTTCGCAGTTAAAATTTTCAGGACTCCTAGTATTTGGTTTCTAGAGGTAGAAAATCAAGAGGAGAAAGGACTCTAGATACAAAGATAGATTTGAATAAGAACAGGTTGAGTTCAAGTGCCTTTTTGTATATGTAACCTATAAACATATGTGCAACAGAAAATTAAATATATAAGTTTTGAACTCAAAGGAAAAGTCTAGACTTGGAGATAGAGATTTGGAAGCTATGTTAGTTTGCTAGGGCTGCCGTAACACAATATCACAGACTGAGTGGCTTACAAAACAAAAATTTATTTTCTCAAAGTTCTGGAGGCTAGAAGTCCAATATCAAGGTGTCGAAAGCAAAGATTGGTTTCTTCTGAGGCCTCTCTTCTTGGCTTGCAGACGTTCTCCTCCTTACTGTGCCCTCACGTGGCCTTTCCTCTGTGTGCATGCCCCCCATGACAACGACAGAAAGACAGTCAGAGAGGTGTACAGAGAGGCAGAAGGGTGAATTCAAGGAAGCAAAATTCTTTTTGATATGGAAGACTTAATCAAATTCAGCAGAGATGTTCAATAATAGAAGTAGTGAGCAAACAATTATTTTGAATTGGAAATGAGAAAATGTTAAGAATCTTAGTGAAACATTCTGTCGAGTGGTGCTGAAAGTTAGATTTTTTTCCTAAGTTGATAGCTAAATTGAAAGCAAGAAGAATAAACAATGTATTCACCAGGCTGGGGAAATAATGGAATTTGAAACTTGTATCGTATTAGAAATTATATGCAGAGCTGCCTTACTAGATGGGATGTGTCTTATTCTGAGATCAGAGTGCCAGTATGGTCCAGTTCTGGATAGTGCCTCCTTTCTGGTTTGCAGATGGACACTTTTTGGTTGTATTGTCCCATGAGGGTAGAGAGGAGTGTCTCTCTCTCTCTCTCTTTCTCCTCGTCTTATAAAAGCACTAATCCCAACACGAGGTCTTCTCCACCCTCATGACCAAATCATCTTCAAAGACCCCATCTCCAAACACCATCACGTTGGGAGTTAAAATTTCAACCTAAGAATTTTGAGGGGACACAAACATTCAGTCCATAGCAGAAGCGACTTACAGAGGCATAACACCTGAATCATTATATACTAAAAACATAAACTCAGGAGAAATTCTTGAATGCTGAAGGAAAGCCCTAGATGAGTGCAGGATTTTTAGGAAGTTGTGTTGAGGAGACTCACACACTCCTTCACAAAATTCTTGATGTTACTATTAATTCGACCAGTAATCTGAGGTTTATTATTATTGTTTTCTTTTGTTTTCTTTCCCCTCTATGTAAGATAGAGTTGAAGAGCAAGTGAGTGATTAGTGATCACTGTAACTCCCTCAAGTATCCTGAAGAGTTGGAGTCTAAACATCAGAAGAGTCCTTTTGTTGAGGATGATTTGATAAAAAGAATTCTGATAAAGACTTAAGAGAGGGTTTGGTCTTATAGAAATAGAATATTGTAAACAAATCAATATTAAGCTCAGCCACAGTGGATATGATTGCTCGTGCAATGGGTGAGCTGCCGACAGTCATGATGTTGGCAATTTTGATCCTGCATTTGTTGCAATTTATATTTTGAGTACCTTAAGACCCTTAGTAGTTAAATACTGTTTTTCTTCTCTGTGTTCTCAACTTTTAACTTTAATGATAATTCAGCACACCTGAAGTTAGAAAATATTAAAAGTTTAGATTATTATTTGGAAAATACACATACTCCAGCTGTTAATTACTGTTATTAAATATTATTTTGTATTTAATTCTAGGCATTCAAATAAATAGGTGAGAGATTTCTATATGAAGGTTCCTGTGATTAGCTTTCACAAAAAAAAAAGGAAAAAAAAAGAAATTTTTTAGCAATTATTTTTATTATTTTATTTTTATTTTATCACTATTGGCCTCTTAAACCAAATCTGAAAATTATTAGTATTTTCTTTCATTGAATAACTGTGTATGACTTGTAAATTGTCACACTTCATCCAATTTCATTTTCTGCCCTTATAACTTGGGGAAGATCAAGAGATGCATTTTAAAAATGTTAAAATGTGTTGGGTGGTAATGCCCTTGCACCTATTTGGGGATTTGTTTAAAAACACAGTTAGAACTTGAAGCATGCTGCTAGAATAAAACTTGCCTCCTTGTACACTGAAATTATTTATTTGCATGTCTTTCTTCTTTAAACTATGAATTAAAGGTCAGGTATATTATATTGTTTAATTTAATTTTATTTGTATTCCATTGATTATTCAATATCTGATCCATGAGCGCTCGTTAAATATTTGTTGAATAAGTAACCAAATTTAGAAGTAACAATGAGATCAATGCAATGCTCCGTCCTAGTGTAGGTCTTGATCCGTGTTTGTGTAGCGGTGAATTAAAACAAAAAAATGGTAGGTCTTGAGAAGGAATGTCCAATACAGAACAAGTGTATGCTAAAAAATTTGGTTTCTTCTTAGTTGAAGGATGATGAAAATAAAATGAATCATTCTATAGAACAACCTGTAATTTTTCACTAAAGGAAAGTAGATCAAGATAAACATAAACTAAAATAACCTAAGAGGTATGGAAACACTGGCTTCTTCCCAAACAGTAAATGTGCAACAGCTGTCGCTGTTTCTCTTCTCTACCCGAGAGCTCAATACTAATTTAAAAGGAGGAAAGAATTCAGTCTTATCTGAAAATGGGCTATTGTTTTATTTGTCTTGTGAGTAAGCAGCAGCCACAGAAGCATATAGGACCATTTAAAAGAATGAGGGCCCATCTGTAGAGTGTTACATGCTCAGAGGTCAAGTGATGAATTCTGCAGGAAACTGCTGGCGTTCACTTCCATTTGCGAGGGGATTTCTGGAGCTGTGCAATAAAAATCCTGGGCTCAGAAGAAGCAGAGTGAGATAGGGAGTGTGAAGCAGGAATTATAAAGGCAGAACAGGGGAGTACGCAACCCATCCCATCCTTGTGCCCTGGCAGACAGCCTTTAGACAGAGGATGGGGAAAGAAACAATGCAGGAATGAATTATTAATCTCCAGACAGATTGTTTATCTTGTGCATTATTTGCGACCTTTGCTTCTTTGAAAAATACCCTCCAGGGCCACTGTGGGGAAGTGAAAGTTCCTTGCTCAGGGTTTATTTTCTAAATTCTTGGGTTAGGACTGAAATTAAGAGCTGTTATCTGAGCCTGATGTATGTTTTATTTATAGATAATCCATTAAGACTTTATTAACAAGGAGTAAATGGTAATTTTCTACCTCAATTAGTTCTGTCTTTTGTGGGAAGAAATTGATTTCTCTCATCTTAATGTGTGAAACTCCACAGTATCCTGTGTTTTCATGGTTCCCAGAAAGGAATGAAGACACTCGGACACCAATAATTGAGGCATGACCTGCTTTTAAGGAACACATGAGAAATACACAGTCGCCCCTTGGCATCTGAGACGGATTGGTTCCAGGATCTCTTTCGGATACTAAAATCCACAGAGGCTCAAATCCCTTGTATAAAATGGAGTAGTATTTGCATATAACCTATGCCAAGCCTTTCACATAGTTTAAATCATCTCTAGATTACTTATAATACCTAATACAATGTAAATGCTATGTAAATAGTTGTTATACTGTATCGTTTAGGGAAAAATGACAAGGGAAAAAGTTGATACATCGTTGGTACAGAGGCAATTTTTTAATGTTTTCAATCGATGGTTGCTTAAATCCATGGATACAGAAACCACAGATGTGGAGAGTCTACTGTATTTTTTTTTCTCCTTCAACTTTATGTTCCCTTCCAACTTAATTTATGAAGCCGTGCCTCCATTTTGTTCCTAATTAGTGAAAGTCTCAGGCTGTGGACGCAGTGCCATCTGGTTTGGGCTGTTTTTATTAAATACATTTGCCCTTCAGTATTTCATAATGAAAAATTTCAAACATATAGCAAAGTGGAGAGAAGTTTAGAGCGAATTCCCATATGCCCACCATTTAGATGTTATTAATACCACTAATATTCAACCATACTTGCTTTAGCACATGTGTATTCATCACTCCATCCACAAATCCATCTTACTTTTGATACATTTCAAAGGAAATTGAAGATATCAGTTCACCAGCCATAAATAGTTCAGCTTATGTATAACTAACAAGATTATTAACAAATTTTTAAGATTATTTGCAAATAAGTATATTTAAAGTCTATTATCAAGTACACTCAGCCTATAAACCACCACAAATTTGGCCATGGTACACTTGGAGGAAGCGCTACTGAAACTTAGAAGCCTTGGGTGCCTTCTGGTTCCGTAGAGAAATTAGTTGTGCTCTTTCAATCTTGCTGAACTCTGCCATTCTTCCCCTGCCAGTTGTTTTTCTGAACACTGCCTGCTTCATGTGTCTAACTAAACACTGCTACAGCTCAAACCCTTTCTTACCTTTACCTATGCCATTCCAAAAAGCATGTCTCTGCTTCTTTCTGTTCTTTCAACCCATCCTTCTTAAAAATGCCTTTTATCTACCCAAAACAGATTTTAGAGAGTTAAAGCATTGATTTTGTTTTTGCCTGATTTATTGATTTCAGTGTAATTCAGAGATGTTAAATGGCCGGGAATCATGTTGTATCTCCCATTACAAAAGGGGTAAGTTTGATCGGTGCAGGGGGATGGCTGGAGGGTGCAGGGCAGGGACTCGGCTCAGGTCACTGACTAATGCTTGCCTGGTGCTGCCAGGCACCTATGGAACTATGAGAAAAGCCTCTGGCTCCTGCTCTGATCTCAAAAAAATCTAGACTTCTGGTCTGGTATGAGGCCAAGCACTCAGAATTTTTAAAAAGCTCCCCGGATTATTCTGACAAATAGCAAATTTGAGGAAAATGAGGATAAGAGTAATGATCAAATGCTATCAGTCTCTTGTTGGTGATCTCAATAAATTATATATCCTCTTAAAACCCTCCATTTCTTTTTCCGTAAAATGAAGGGGCTAGGCTGGATAGATATTAATATTACCCATAGTTTGTTTCTGTTTTTCTAAATTTGTGAGCTTAAGTCCTTCAAAAGGATGCTTGTGGGTCGCATGTCTAGGAAAACAGAAAAAAAAGATGGGAAATAGTGGAAGAGTGAGTCACATTGTCTGGGTTCAAATTCTATTTGTATGGCATCATGCAGGTTACCGCTGTAAGTTTCTTTTTCTGTAAGATGGGGTAGTGTTAATAATAATCCTTCCTTTGGAAAGCAGTTGGGAGAGTTAAATGTGTGACACAATGTATTGACACATATGAAATGTTCGGAAACTTTTGCTGCTTCTATTATTTGTTTTGTTTGCTGTTGTGCATGGATGGAAGGGAACGGGAAGTGGGAGGTTGGGAAAGGAAGAAAGACCCCCTGTTACTCTGCACCCCGCTGAGAATGAGCAGATCGGCTCTAATTTCACTTTGATGTTTAGCTCACTGTGTCCCTTGGCAAATCATGTAGCATCTCTGGGGCTTCATGTCTTACACTGAGAAATGAAAGTGTTTAGATGAAATAACCTTCAATTCATTTTTAAAGTTAAAATTCCATTCTGATATAATTATGATAAATTTTCATGGTACTTCCTGAGTAATGAACACTATAAACTTTAAAACTGATCATACTTCCTTCTTTGCTTTTTTAAGTTAGCTTAAAGCTGGGACTGAACTTTGGCAACTGTGGAAGATCTCAGCAGAGCTGGCTTCACGAGTGTGCGTTCTACGCAGTCACACAGGGCTCCATACTTAGAAGGGCTCTGCTCCTGGTTTAGTGCTCCCTGTTTAATATCGCCATCCTCAAATACTTAATTTTTTTAGCAAGGGACCTTGTATTTTCATTTTGTACTTGGCCCTGCCAATTATGTAGTCAGTCCTGGATCCTAGTATATGTTTTTCTATTCCAGTGTCATTTGGGACTTTATTTTTACTTTTCTATACATATTTTCCATGCAGCCTAATTTTACTGTCTATTTTCTTCTAATTATCCTTTATGTGTTTTGTGAGCTACCCTACTTCTATTTGGTAAATAGGCAGAGAATGGGTAAATAAAGGCATTCTTCTATGATGATTTGCCTCCCAAAATTCCTAGCCACATTTCCTTCCTCATCTCAAACCTAACAGCATTTACTATTTGTGCCATTTATTTTGGTACTGAATTGTATATTACCTTGCATAGCTGTCTAACTTTGCCTTGTGGACATCTTCCCTTCTCAGGTTACTATGACCTCTGTGAGCTTTCATATCTCCAACAGTACTTACCTTCATGGGTATTGCTCTTAACAGCCTCTAAGAAAATAATCATTGAATGTATTTAACTGGAAATTGATTGATTTAACTGGCTGAGGTAAAAAGGAGGGAAGATTTTAGCCAAGAGAAGGAAAGCTGGACCCCAGAGGATGGCCACAGAAGATAATCCTTTATCACTGCTTGAATTCCATTTGCCAAAGAACCAGTGGTACAAAGATTCGACATTTTTAGTCTCTGGAATCTTTGTAAATTATTGTAGTTAATTGGTGGATTATGACCAGTTGTATTGGTGGGTTATAGCTATTGCTATTTATTATATGAGAAATTAAAACAAAATTTTACAGTAATTATTTATCTGTATAATTAAAAATAACAGAATAAAACTATTACATGTTAAGATATTTTTACTGAAAATATTTTTTTTAAACAAAATTTTATGAGTGGTATTATTTTATATGCTTTGCAAATCACTTTAATATCTGACTTGATACAAGACGGCTGCACACTCTTATCTGTTTCTCATTCATTCTGCTGTGATATCACATAGGTTCTGTTAAACTCCACTGTACACTTGGGAGAACATAGGAGTATAAAGGGCAGATAATGACTTATGATTATTATGAAAATAGTTTTTACTCTGTGAAATCCTTAAAAATGTCTCGGGGACCCTAAGTGGTCCCGGGACCACACTTTGAGAACTGCTTCAGTAGAGTGGCATCTCCCTGCCAACTATTTCTCAGAGTCAAGACAGTATGGAACAATGCCACACTGCTGACTCTATCCCTTTGGCTGAGGTAGGTGGAATTTTGCTCTGAGTATCCAAAACTAAAATCCTTTATCTTCGCATTTGCCTGCCTGTGTTGCCCATTGCGTTGCTCTAAAACTAAAGAGAAAGGCATCAAAGGACTTGAGAATTATCTAAGATTCTCCTCTCTGTGTTATTGCCTGTCATAAATGATGGGCGGATGCAGGGAAGGAGCCAAACTGGGGGACACCTCGCTCATCTAAACTTGAGGCCATAGCCCTTCCTGTGCAGTGCTAAGTTTCTTAATTTAGGTAATTCATTACCCCTATTATTTTTAATTTGATGTTGGGAAACAATGCGGTGTGAGTCTGAATGAAACCTTTAGTGAAAAAAGAACATTATTGAAATAATTACTGGAATAAATTACTGAGTCATTCCAGGTGTGATATTTTGCACATTTTAATGCATATTTCAATTGCTATAATTTTTTTAAAAAATTACAACTACCACATTTCAAACAATTGCAATAATTTGAAAATACGTATCATCTGTTCAGTTTTAATTCATTACTTTTGGCGGCTCTGCATTAGTCAGCTCAGGAATGCCAAAGTTCAGGTTAATTATGCAGAATAATGTTATTGAGAGACTTTTATTATAAGCTATAAATAATTTTTGGACATAGAGATACTAAATAAAAAAAAATAGGGTTTTTGTACTTACCTTTTGCCTCTAACCCAAGAATTTTCAGTGTTAACTTCATAGGTGATCTTTACAATGCCTTTTTTAAATTGGTATTTGGAACAAAAGGCTATCTCCTGGTGACAGATCAACAACTGGAGGTGGGAAGAAACATTTAGGGAGCTATAACTGATTTTCAAAGATTGATGTTTTGTGTTTAATAAACTCGTCTTCCTAAATGTTATAAGTAGATTGGCTTTAGGAAACAAATGATCAGGCAGAAGGTTTAGCTTGTGTCTTACACATCCCTCCAAAGCATTTGTCTGTGGTATTATTGTGATCTTTTCGAGATAACTGTCCTGCTCTCTTCCTTAGGGAAAAGCCGCATTCTTACTTCAATGTGTAGGTCTCCCCTAACCATCTGGGAGAGAGGCTGCTGAGCCTGTAGACTGGCACCCAGAGGGTACGCCTTGTCCAGAGAGCATGGGTTAGTGCCAGAGGGTAAGGTTTACACTGAGCCTGACCTTCTCACAGGTGTGTGGCCTTGGGCAAATTACTTAATTTCTGAGTATCAGCTTCCATGAAGACATTACATATTAGGAAGATTTATTGTAGTAATAATGTGGAAAGTGAAATAAGGAGAATCCTGACTCCAAAATGAACGATTTGGTTTGCTGTTTAATAGTCATGAGTTAAGAATTTGAGCTAAGCCACTTGCTATATGAAACTAAAAAAGGGGAAGCAGACTAGAGAAATGAGTAAGTAGAATCAATAAGTTTTGATGACCAATTGGATACAAAAGGTAAAGGAGAGGTAAGAATCTCAGACATGCTCAAGTTGCTGGAAATGGTTAGCTGATGCCATTTGTTGAGGAGTCTGAAAGAAGGGGTAATGTGGTGGGGGGCGATGGATTTTACTGGGGTCATACCGAGTTTAAGGTGAGAATGAAGGAAAGTGGGGAAACTAAATCCAGGTGGAAAAGCATAGTACGGGTTTATGTATCTTGGCCTGGAATCAAGGAAATTTGGGAGACATCAACTCTTTATGTGGCAGATAAAGCCATGAGTATGGACGAAATCACCCAGGGTAAAAGTACAGAATGAGAAATCTGGGATTAGACTACATCAGCAAAAATTAGCTATTGTTCGTTGAGGAAAAGGAAGGATTCACAAAGCCTGGCAGCTCTTTCTCTGGAAATGCCACAGCACGCAGACATTGTTACCAGCTCTAACTCTGATGCGAATTAGTTTTCAATAGGGGACTGTTGGGAAAGAGAATTTAGGGGCAGACACAGTACGAGGGCTTGGCCAGCAGAAGGCAGTTTTTGGCCCCAGGCAGATGTGCCCGGAGTCCTCTGGGCATGCAGAGGCTGGACTCGGACGCGCTCCCCAGCGATGGGCTGCCCATGAGTGCAATGCTGCACTTCCCCCGCCCTTCCAGCCTCCTCGGGAAAGAAAGCCCAGCTTGGAGTGTCAGCCTGAGCGGAAGGCGGGGCCTCTGCTCCAGGGGATGAAAGCGGCAGCTTGGAAATAACTACCTGTGATAATCCCCCAGAGGAAGCCGGCCACAAGGCAGCTGGCAGAAATCTGGCGCTTCAGCCACGTCTTCCCAAGCAGGCCGAGGTGGAATCTCTCTGGGGATTCGACTGCTGCCAAAAAATTCATTTTTTCTTCCTCCTCTCCCTCTCTCTCTCTCCTTTTATCCTCCCTGCCTTGTTTTATTTCTCATATGTGTAGTTTTTAGTTGCCTATTTGGCATTAAATATTCAAATCTTGAACTACGTGAGATTATTCTTTTAATTCTTAGCAAATTTAAGAGAAAAACTTGGAATTTCTGACTTTCAATTGTTCTAAGCAGACAGAATACGAATTAGAATGTTTAAAAACTGTTGCCGGCTGGGCGCGGTGGCTCACGCCTGTGATCCTAGCACTCTGGGAGGCCGAGGTGGGCAGATTGTTTGAGCTCAGAGTTCGAGACCAGCCTGAGCAAGAGCAAGACCCCGTCTCTACTGAAAAAATAAAAAGAAATTATCTGGACAACTAAAAATATATATAGAAAAAATTAGTCGGACATGGTGGCGCATGCC
>CAUYSK010002961.1:0-22285 GCA_963575035.1 Avahi laniger
ATTAATTTCTTTCTATTTTTGGTAGAGACGAGGTCTCGCTCTTGCTCAGGCTGGTCTCGAACTCCTGAGCTCAGAACGATCCGCCCACCTCGGCCTCCCAGAGTGCTAGGATTACAGGCGTGAGCCACCGCGCCCGGCTAATTCTATAATTTTTGACATGCCATTTTAGGGGAGAAAATTTAAGCTATAGTCTAACAATCTATTCTTTTAGGTAATGAAACTAAGAAAAAAACTATATATATGTGTGTGTATATAAGTATGTGTGTATGCTCATATATACACACTTATATATGCTTAAAACTAAAAATTTTGTTCCAATTATATAGTAAGTTTTTATATAATTCACTGCATAAAATTCATAGAAAGATCAAAGTTTGGACCGATCAGCATCATTGTGGGGTAGAAATCTGTGAATGTGCCTCCATGAGGGGGAAGGGGAGGAATAGCAAAGAGATTGCTGAGCCATGTTGGTCAGGAACCAACAGAAGCTAGTATTTCGTGAGCAAGAAAAGCCAAGGGGAGGAGAGGTTTCATCAGATGCCTAAGGTCAACGATAGGAAAAGGACAACTTTGATGTCATCAGGCCAGATCAGATTATCATTCTGGAGATATGAGGTGAGTCCATCCACAATGAGTGATTAAGAAAGACAGTAGACTGGCCCTGATGTAAGATCAAAACAAGGAAATATAAACGAGTGTAAAAAGGCAGAAATGCCCTGGGGAAAGACTCAGCGGTGAAATTAAAGTTGCTGTATTTTATCATTCGTATGGGATCTATTTGCCCATGCGTACTGGCAACCATCGGATGGTGCTTCTCTGTCATCCATCATATTAAAAACTACTCCGAGTTTTGTGTTTTCTGCAATTTTCAAATCTCCCCACAAGTCATTGACTGAGCATTCAAAACCAAGAGGAGCCCAGACCGCTCTTGACTGTGGCACCAATCTACATAACCCCACCAAAAGGAGTGAAGATGAGTTTGGTGTTTCTTATCTTAATGAAATCTTCCCTACCAGAATGTAAGATACTCAGAGGCAGAGAGGAAGCTTTGTCTGTTCTGTTTATTGATCTATCCTGAATACCTAGAATGGTGTCTGGGACACAGGCACCCAGTAAATATTTGTTGAATAAATGAATTTTTTTCACCACTTACCCTCGGAGTTTAGCAGAGTGTTTGGCCTGTGAGTTATATTATGAGTTATAATTTGGCCTATTATTATTATAATAAAATATGTAATATATAATATAATCACAATCATAATAATATAATAACAATCATTATATAACCACACTTATTTAGCACTTATTGTATACCAGGCACTGTTCTAAGGACTCGATTTACAGAAATCCATTTAATTCTCTCAGCCTCAGGAAGTGGTAGTGTTACTCTACCCTTTTTACAAATAAAAGAATAGACTGTAAATTTACAGTTGTCATTTGCTGGACGAATGAGGTTGGGGGACTGAGTGGGACTTACTGAATTACTTTAGGCAGCAGTGTCCTGCGATCTTGTGCTACAAGAGAAGAAATATTTGTCGCTTTGCTCCGATAACATCTTTTGCGATCCTCAGTTCATCTGCATTTCCCGCTGCTCCCAACCCGGTTTCAGGTTCAGTCCATTTTTTATGCTTTGGCCTCTGTAAATAGTAATACCTGCCTCTGAGATCCCTGCTCCTTTGTTGCCAAGTCTTCCAAGTGGCCTACGAGAGTTCGTTATTTTAATGGGCAGAGATAGCCATACTCTCTCTCCAAGAGGCTGCCCTCTGGCACACACTCCAGGGTCCAACGTAAAAAGCCCAGCAATCATTACAGCCAAACGTTTCTGAGCACTAACTGTTCTCTGGAGAGATGGCGAGAGGGGCCAGCCACCCATCACCAGAGCACTCTTTCTTGCCCCCTCCTTATTCTCCACTGAGCTTTCCCTCTTTGGGTCCAGGAAGATGTCCTTTTGCATCACCAGACAGCCTATTGCTTAAGAGAACTTTTGTTGGAAGTAAACCACACACACAAACAGAACAAGCCTTGTATTAATACTAACATACAGTGGTTACAAACACAGGTTTCCAACTGAGAGAGTTGGGTTCAAATTCTCACTCTACCATTTTATCAATATAAACATGTACGAAGTTGTTTAATCTCTTAAGTATCAACTTCCTCATTTTTAAAACTGGTATCACAATAATACCTACCTCAAAAGGGTCGGTCGCTGTGATAATTAAATAAGATTTAAATAAGAAAGGTGTAGCACCATGCCTGATGAATAGAAATCTCTCAATGAACATAAACTAATCACATCATTAACTCTGTCCCTTGGGTCATGGCCAAGAAGTGTCTTTCCTTTCTCTCTGACTTTTCATTGTGATGAAAACAATTTCTTTTCTCTTCAGTAATTTGGATGCTACTCCCAGCATTGCCACTACCTGAATGTGTCACTGTGGGCAACTCAAAGAATGCCCCTGGGCCTGAATAAATTGGGTTCTTTCTCCAAGGACCCCTCCAGCCCTGAAAGTCTGATATTTTAAGATAGTCATTTTCTTTTTGGAATATTTTATTAAGAAATAAATTTCCTAAAAGTGAGTTAATCTGTTTCATGGACATCAAGTCACAAGTCCATAGTCTGAAAAGAAAAAAAAAATTAAATGATAGAAATGTCTTCTGTACAAACGTCTATCATTACTGAGACTCTTGACACACAAGGCAATAAACTTAATTTGGGGGGAAAAAATTTACTGACTGAGATTTTGTAAGGAAAAGAAGGTAAATGACTTCCAAAATCAACTGTGAACGTGAAAAGGCAAGGAAGTTCTTCATCAAGAGAAACATTCTCATATCTAGGGTTGGAGGTAAACTGGCCCAGCAAATCCTCAGACAGGGAGAGGCAAGTCCAACTAGAGAGTTTTGATAGTGAGTTAAGATCTGGGAAACTTAAAAGGCAAATCCCATAATTATGACCTATACCTTTTCCTAGGATTAGAAAAAGCTGATAAGATAGAATAGAAATAGATTTCATCTCTCATGTCAACTCTGATTATAATGATAATGATTATCTATAAAGTAAAACTGAAAATCTTAAGAATAGATAGCAAATTATTAATTAACAATGTCTGCATTAGGCAGGAAAATGCAGAATGGGAACATGCACTGTATTTGTCAACCTATTCTATAAGAACTTTGAGAAGGAGAAAGAAAGTCATGCACAAAATCATAAGCTTTCCATAC
Organism: Avahi laniger; assembly: GCA_963575035.1. NCBI lineage: Eukaryota > Metazoa > Chordata > Mammalia > Primates > Indriidae > Avahi > Avahi laniger. The sequence continues at coordinate 3,220 of CAUYSK010002961.1, forward strand.
CCTTACTTTAAAAAAGCAAATTTGATTAAAATAGCAGAAGTTTAAGTGACCATCAAAAAGTATCAAAGCAAATCTGTCACACAACAATGTGAACATACTTAACACTACTCAAGTGTACACTTAAAAAATAGTTACCATGGTGTGATGGTTAATTTTAGGTGTCGACTTGGCTGGATTAAGGGATACCCAGACAGCTGGTAATGCATTGTTTCTGGGTGTGTCTGGGAGGGTCTTTCTGGAAGAGACTGGCATTTGAATCAGTGGACTGAGTAAGGAAGAGCCACCCTAACTCGATGTAGGTAGGCACCATCCAATCAGCTGAGGGCACGAAAAGAACAAAAAGCACCGAGGAGAGGCAAATTCTCCCTCTCTCTTCTGGAGCTGGGACACATTTCTTCTCCTGCCCTTTGACATCAGAACTCCGGGTTCTCCTTCTGACTCTGGAACTTGTCTCAGCAGCCCCCCAGGTTCTCAGGCCGTGTGCCCGGTATTGAGAGTCACACCATCAGCTTTCCCAGTTCTGAGGCCTTTGGACTTGGATGAGTTCACACGCAGAAAGCCAGGCTTCCCTGTTCTTCAGCTTGCAGACGTTGTATCATGGAACTTGTCAGCCTTCAAAATCTCGTGAGCCAATTCCCCTAATAAACTCCCTCTCATCTGTCTGTCTGTCTACTTTGTATTGGTTTTGTCTCTCCAGAGAAGCCTAACTAATACAGATGGTAAACTGAACGTTAGCTGCTTTTTACCACGATAAATAAAAATATCAAAGCCAACAGCACATACAGACTAATAAACTCCACATAGAATTATCAGTGCTTAGAAGTAGAAGACAGTGCTTTGAAATTCAACTCAAAATTTATTTTGCTAGGATTCTATGCATCTTAGAGTTTGTTCTCTGGCAGATTCTCCTAACATATGATTTACTTTAATGTTAGTTTAATGGTTTAGCATAGCTATTTTAATGCATTTATTTTAGTTGTTTTTGAAGCAAACCCAGAAAAAAATTCAAAGGTGCTTAGCAGTAAAACATCTTGATTTTCAAACTGGAGTTTGAAAAATTATCCCAGTTTGTATTTCTTCTACCAGTGACTAGTAAAAATTTCAACCTAAGTCCAAAGTCTTTTCATCAGGCAGCCCTAACAAATCCATGGTAAAGGTACGTTTAAAGGTTTTAGAGAGATTTTTAAAAATATATAAAAGGTGAAAAGCACAAAGTTAGAAATCATGGGACCTGAATAACGATTCCCATTCTAATGTGGCGAATTGGTCAGTTGATCTCCCAGGGCCTCAGTTTTTATTCTGAAACCAAGGAGCTAAAGTAGAAGACCTCTAATAACCCAAACAGCGTAATTACAATTAAGATAGCTACGAGATCTGTCCAGAAAGTATCCAGCCATTGTTAATATTTTAATGTAATGAGAATGGTTTGCACGACATGGAAGTAACCTGGCAGCCCAGCGGAGTGGACTGGGATGCGCATGCGTGAACAATGACGCCTTCACTGTACCGGTCAGCGGGGCGCTAGACGCAGTGGAGTGAGCATGTGTACTGCGTGGCCGTAGCATTCAAAATGACAGCAATGAATCTGCATCAAATTTTGCATTAAACTTGAACAATCCTCTGTGGAAACTAACCGAATGGTGCAGAAGGCTTTTGGGGACGATGCAATGAGTGCAGCGCAAGTAAAAATGTGGCACAAAAGCTTCAAAGATGGTCAAGAATCTGTTGAAAGTGATCCACGTTCTGAACGGCCTGCAACAAGCAGAACACCTGAGACTGTTGAACGCGTACGTGTTAGCTTAGGAGATGCTGGGGGAACTGTGTGAGGTAACAAGGTGCCTCCTTTGAAGGGGACTGAAGCATCATTGTCCTATGTACAATGTTTCTTGTATCTTGTATTTTCTTCAATAAACGTCTCTATTTTTGACATCACATGGCTGGATACTTTCCCGACAGGCCTTGTACGTTAATAAACCATTATCTGCACTGATTCCTACTGGTTTTGACCCCTTTGGAATGTTGCTGCCACCTAGTGGAAGAGTGCCTAAATTGTAGGACCAGTTTTAAGAGGTGACCTCTGGGGGCTAAAATCCACATGAAACCCAGACATTGCAACAGTGATTGATCATCCTCAAAAACGTTATATGCCCACCGCACTCCAAGAACTGTACCATGTGCTCTGCAAGCACCTGACTCAATACTACCATGGAGGTCACATCTGAGAAAGAAACCAGACCAGGGGGATGGGCAATTTACTGAGCATAATGTAAATGGTGAAAAATGATAATAAGCAAATATATTTAGATAAGGGTGATGTACTTGACAACAGGTAAGTCACAAGTTTGCATTCATGGTATCCTTTTAAACAAATCAGGTTTTAAAATCTTTAAAAAGAGGCATGATGGCATAATGAAAGAGCAAACGAGAAGAGTGGGCATCAGAGGTAGAAATAATTGGTAGTGACGTCACATGGCATGGGTTGAAATCCACCCTATTGCCATTGTGTGCACTTGGGCACCTCGATTAATCTCACATAAGGTTTTCTTTCATCTTTGAGATCGCACCAAATGTATCTTCACTGTATGGCTGTGTGAGGGTCATATGATATACAACCTCATATACGAAAACCATTATGGAAGGACTTTTCTAATGTGAGGGGTTATCATTTGTCTCAGAAGAAACACCTCCATCTGTAATATTTTGATACAAGTTCATTATAAGTAACATGATAATCTGTATTATTGTCCCACGTTAACTACATATTTTTATTAAATACCAGCTAAATATATGGTTTAAAAAAAGACATGGTTTAAAAAAAGATTTTCATTTTTAGCCAATCTTGGAAAAGTATTTGTAAATAAACAATTACCTTTGATATCAGTGTCATTTTTATTATTTATGTACTTAATATTATCATAGGCACTAATTATTTGTAAATAATGTAAACTTTGTCTCCTAAAAAATACTTGAAAATATTAAACTCTCTTGGGGCCGGGCGTGGTGGCTCACTTCTGTAAACCTAGCACTCTGGGAGACTGAAGTGGGAGGATTGCTTGAGGTCAGGAGTTCGAGACCAGCCTGAGCAAGAGCGAGACCTCGTCTCTAATAAAAATAGAAAGAAATTATCTGGACAACTAAAAATATATAGAAAAAATTAGCTGGGCATGGTGACACATGTCTGTAGTCCCAGCTACTCAGGAGGCTGAGGCAGAAGGATTGCTTCACCCCAGGAGTTTGAGGTTGCTGTGAGCTAGGCTGATGCCACGGCACTCTTGCGTGGGCAACAGAGTGAGACTCTGTCTCCAAAAATAATAATAATAATAATAATAATCTCTCTTGGAATTGCTAGGTAACACTTAAACTGAAAATGAATCACTAGGAAATTTTAAGTGTTGATTCCTAAATAAAATGAAAATACCCTTTTTTATTATATTTTATGATACCTTTATTGTATCTTACAACATGTAAAATACTACTTTTTTATTTCAAAATATTAGAGGGGTAAAAATGGTTTTGTTACATGGTTACCTTGTATAATGATTAATTTTGTTAGCCCACAAAACAAGTCTCAACAAATTCAGAAAAATTAAAATCATTCCATGAATCTTCTCAGATCACAGTGGAATAAAATTAGAAATCAGTTCTAAGAGGAACTCTCAAATCTACACAAGTTCATGGAAATTAAACAACCAGCCACTGAATGATGCTTGGGTCAATGATGGAATTAAGATGGAAATCAAAATATTTTTCGAACTGTACTTGCTATTGAATTAGAACTAACCAATAAGTTCACATGTGCACAGAGGGAAAAAAAACACAGTAGAAATCAAGCAGGGAGGGAGAGGGAAGGAGGGGATGGGCTAAAACCTACCTAACAGATACAACGAACACTATGTGGATGATGGGCACACTCATAACCCTGACTCAAGCATTACAAAAACAATCCATGTAACTACAAATGTTTGTAGCCCCATAATATTTTTAAATTAAAAAAAAAAGGGTTTTCAAACTGAACAATCATGACACAAGCATCCAAAATTTATGGGACACAGTGAAAGCAATGTCAAGAAAGAAATTCATAACCTTAAATGCTTCCATCAAAAAGACAGAAAGTTCACAAATTTACAACCTAATGTCACACTTCAAGGAACAAGAAAAAGAAGAACAAACCAAACCCAAAGCTAGCAGAAGAAAAGAAATAGCAATGATCAGAGCAAAACTAAATGAAATGGAAACAAAAAAAATTACAAGGGATCAATGAAACAAAAGTTTGATTCTTTGAAAAGATAAACAAAATTGATAGACTTCTAGCTAGATTAACCAGAAATAGAAGAGAAAGGACCCAAATAAGCTCAATCAGAAAGTAAAAAGAAGACATTACAACTTATAGCACAGAAATAGAAAATATCATCTATGAATTCTATGAAAATCTCTACATGCACAAACTAGAAAACATAGATAAAGTGGATAAATTCCTGGAAACACACAACCTCCTAAGCCTGAATTAGGAAGAAATAGAAATCCCAAACAGACCAATAATAAGCAGCAAGAAAAAAGACATAAAAAAAAAAAACTCCCAAGAAAAAAAGCCCCAGCCCAGATAGATTCATAGCTGAATTCTATCAGACCTGCAAAGAAGAACTGATACCTATACTACAGAAATCATTCCATTACATCAAAAGGAGGGAATCCTCCCTAACTCATTCTACAAAGCCTGTATCACCTTGATACCAAAGCCAGAAAAGAACACAAGAAAAAAAAAGAAAAATTCAGATCAATATCCCTTATGAACATACACGCAAAATACTAGCAAACCAAATTCAACAGCACATCAAAAAGATAATTCACCGTCATCAAGTAGATTTCATCCCAAGGATGCAAGGATGGTTCAACAAACTCAAGTTAATAAACATGATTCGCCACGTAAACAAAAGCAAACACAAAGATCACATGATCATCTCAATAAATGTAGAAAAGACATTTGATAAAATCCAGCACTCTTTCTTGATAAAAAAAAAACTAGGCAAAGAAGGAAAGTAGTTCAAAAGCATAACACCCATAGCCAATATCACACTGAATGAGGAAAAGTTGAAAGCATTCCCCCTAAGAACTAGAACAAGATAAGGCTGCCAACTGATACTACTTCCATTCAACATAGTACTGGAAGTCCTAGCCAGAGCAATCAGGCAAGAGAAAGAAATAAAGGGTATCCAAATAAGGAAAGAGAAGGTCAAACTATCCCTGTTTGTTGAGGATATAATCTTGTATCTATAAAACCCTAAAGAATCCATCAAAAGACTCCTACAGTTGACTCCTAAAGACTCCTAAATTCAGCAAAGTCTCAGATTACAAAATCAATGTACACAAATCAGTAGTATCTCCATGTGCTAATAACAGTCAAGCTGAGAGCCAAAAGAGAGACTCAATATCATTTGTAATAGCTACAAAGAAAGTAAAATATCTAGGAATATATTTAACCAAGGAGGTGAAAGATCTCTACAAGGAGAACTACAAAATAATGATGAAAGAAATCATAGATGACAAAACCAAATGGAAGAACATACCATGCTCATGGATTAGTAGAACAAACATCACCAAAATGTCCATACTGCCAAAAGTGATTTACAGATTCAATGTAATCCCCACCAAAATATCAATGTGATTTTTCACAGATCTAGAAAAATAATTCTATGTTTCATTTGAAACCAAAAAAGAGCCTGAATAGCCAAAGCAATCTTAAGCAAAAAGAACGAATCTGGAGGCATCACATTATCTGACTTCAAATTATACTATAAGGCTATAGTAACCGAAAAAGCATGGTACTGGTATAAAATTAGAGACAAAGACCAATGGAACAGAATAGAGAACTGAGAAATAAAACCATCTACCTACAACCAACTGATCTTTGACAAAAGCAAACAACATACCCTGGGGAAATGAAGCCCTATTCAATAAATAATGTTGGGAAAAGTGGATAGCCACACGCAGGAGAATGGAACAGGATGCCTAACTCTCACCATATACAAAAGTTAATTCAAGATGGATAAAAGACTTAAATGCAAGGCATGAAACCATAAAATTCTAGAAGAAAATATAGGAAAAACTCTTCTAGACATCCTCCCAGGCAAGAATTTATGACTAAGATCCCAAAGACAAATAGAGCAATAACAAAAATAAATAAACAGGACTTAAATAAATTAAAAACCTTGTGCACAACAAAGGAAATAATCAGCAGAGTACGAGTATATATACAAGCTACAGAATGGGAGAAAATATTGCAAACTATACATTCAATAAAGGCCTAATATCCAGAATTAACAAAGAACTCAAACAAATCAGCAAGAGAAAAACAAACAACCCCATTAAAAAGTTCTGTTCATGTCATTTGCCCACTGTTTAATGGGTTGTTTCTCTGAATTTCAGTTTCTACCGCCAGGGTGAGTTTGGAGGATTTAGTCAGTCAATACACATAAAGCACCTAGTACAGTGTTTAGCATATAGTAGGAATTCAAGAAGGTTGAGGTCCCATCTGGTGACATACTTCAGGCCAAACCCAGGGTCTATGAAGAAATGGAAGGGGTTAGTAAATGAATATTTATGTGTAGACAATCTTGCTTTCTTCTGTGGAGTGGGTGCGTATCCTGTCCCTGCGTTCCTCTGTTATCCTGAGTTTCTTCCTCATGTACTCCCAGAGGATGTTTTGATTAGCCTTGGGGATCAAAGGACCTGGCCACTGGGATGGAGTTTAATAAGCATTGTCTTTGGAGCATTTATGTGAATTTGTATTCTAGACAACCCCAGAGAGCAATTAACTACAAAGCTGTGAAGTTTGGGTGAGCCATTCCTTTCTCTTTCAAAAGGACCTTCAAGGGCAAATGTAACAAAACATCTCCAAAGAGAGAGAAAAAAACCTCTTCGAAATTCACCCCCACGCCTAGTTTTGAAACACTCTTCCAAAAGGACCCCAAATGCGGATGTTAGCAGATACCAAAAGAGCTTCTTAAAGATTACAACCTCCCTCCTCTCTTTGTGTATTTTTTTCCTCCATCATTCGGTCCACAAATACACTTTCTATACACCAAGAGGATATTTTGATCCTTGATGAACAAACCAGCCTCAAGCTCTTTCCAAACTCATTAGCACTTTGGGTATTGGAAGCAGCCACTGAAGTCTGATTAAACTCCTTCCAAAGCAGGACAATTCAAGACAGGTACCAGCTAAAGGGCAGACAGAACAGGAGGGAGAGGGTAAGTGTGGTCGTTCATCTGCTCTGTCTTCATGCCCAAACTAATCTCACTTTATAGAACTCCCTGCATCTACGAGCACGTAGAGATGACCAAGGAGTTCTTTGGCTTTTAGGTTTTCTTCCTATATCTCTTAATACTATCTGTCTTTCCCTAAATTCAGCCCAATCTTTTTTTTTTTGTACTTTTAAAAAATAGACTTTATTTTTTTAGAGCAGTTTTAGGTTCACAGCAATATGGAACAGAAAGTACAGAGATTTTCCATATATTCCCTGTGCCCACATTCACACAGACTTCTCCATGACCAACACTTCCACCAGCATGGTACATTTGTTACAACTGATGAATCTAAATTGGCACATTATTCTCGCCCAAAGTCCATGTTTGCATTAGGGTTCACTCTTATGTGGTACATGCCATGGGTTTGGACAAATGTATAATGACATGTACCCACCATCATGGTACCTGATGAAATAGTTTTCCTGCCCTAAAAATCCTCTGTGCTCTGTCTCTTCGCACCTCCCTTCCTCTGACCCAAAACAACCACTGATTTCTTACTGTCTCCATAGATTTGCCTCTTCCAGAATGTCATATATTTGGAATCATACAGTGTGTAACCTTTTCAAGATTGTTTTCTTTCAATTAGTAAAATGCATTTAGGATTTCTCCATGTCTTTTCATGGTTTGATAACTCATTTCTTTTTAGTGCTATATTTTGCAAAAGGTCTGCCATATATTTTTTTGTTTTCAAGCATTGCTGACTATAATTTATGTACTTAGGTAGAATACGACAAAATCAAACTTACACATTAAACATTTTTTGACAAAAATTTTTAAAGCTCATGTTACTCTTATTTTTTTTCATTTGAGCTTTCTTTAATTCAATTCAAAATTGAAATTCAAGATAACATACAGAAATTCAGGATTTACATTAAATTCTGTTATGTGTCTCCGATAATACTATGCTCCCAATTTATCAGTTGAATAAGTTCCCCATTGCAGTGTTTTATTAATTGATATGTACTATAAGCCACACTCTATTCTATATTATGGCTTAAGTGGCCCATATGACTAAAAGAGATACATGACCTCTTCCACTGATAATCAGTTGATCATTAAATATTCAGTAGCATTTTTAAAAATTCTTCAGAAAACCATGATGAATTGAATAATTAGCTTTATAAATGTGTTAATTGTTTATTAAAAATTTTGTGAAAAGTAAACCTAGCACACTATTGAATGCTAAGGTAAAACAAATATTAAACCAGTCTTTTCAAAAACCAAATTTACTCTAAAGAGGAAAATTTGCTCATTGTGATCCTCTGAGTGAGGCTGCAAAGTGAGATGTTTAAGAGCCCGATTCTGGAATCACAGCCCAACCTTGGTTCTGCGTTACCGCTCCTTTGATGGGCTTCCGGGACAGAATATGTTTGAGCCCTTGCAACTAGCAAAAGAATTAAGGGGGAATAAAATTTCTGAGGGAATTTCTATGCCCTTGAACACAGCCCCAGTCATTTGTAAGTAGTCCAAAAAGTAATCTGGAAGGTCTGTAACCCAGACAGACTTTACACAGCAGATTTTCTAAACACCACAAAGACCTCCCAACTCCAAAATCCTCCTCTTATCTGACGGATGCTTTGAATTTTACCATCTGAATCTTAATTCTTGGATTACAGTCTTGGCTCCGTTTAAATTGTCACCTTACATTGAGAGGGATTCTTTCCGTTTCATCAATCATTTGTACCTTCGCATGAAAGAAAGACCTAGAAAAGCCAGATCTTGAGAGCACCAGGCACCTGCAGGTGAGAGAGGAGGCTTCAGAAGTGAAGGAGTGAGCCCAGGTGGGGGCTGATGGGGAAATCCCAGAACATGACACGCTCTACAATACGGCTGAGGTTCTCCTCATCATTATTCCATTTTTCCCTTCATCACCAACTGCATCTGTTAAACTCAAAGTAGGCAACTTGGTTGCAAAGTTTAACACTTGCTTGCAGATATTCGATGGAAAATGAACTGAGTCATAAATCAACTCTGTAAGTCCGTATCATTTACAGAGTGTCTTCTATGTGCACGGTACTGTGGTAGGTGCTTATTTTTACTGTATTATTGAATCTTCTCATGGCCTTCCAGGCTAGGGTTACCCACAAAGATGCAATTCCAGCATCTATGAATCTAAGATCACTGAGCCTCTCAGATTCTCCCTCTTCAGCTGTGTAAAATGGACTTGGTGTTGATTTTACCTATATCATAGAATAATAGGGAGTCCAGACTCAGACCCAACTGAGCCTCTCCAAGTTTTCTCCAAGAGTGAGGGAGACGTCCTTACTCTCTTCAGGGAAGAAGCAACTCTTCATGGGCAGAGTCCAGTGACATAGAGCATTCCCTACAGCCCTTCTCTTTAATGTTCTAGAATAAGATTCCCCTGTGTGGGTATAAAACTCTACATATGCTTTTCCTTTTGTTTCAATTTGTCCAGCTTCACTTTCTGTTTCTGGGGCTGGAAAATCTCATCCTTAAATAGGAAAGTTCTCCTTCCTGATAGCAACATTCAAAACAGACTTTCAGTTAACCCCTCAATCCTCAAATCACAAAATTCCTCAACCTTGCTTCTAAATATTAATACTTCTTACAAATCTGCATGGTGCACTAGTGAACTCCTTATTTTTATAAGATACACACACTTCAGCCTATCACATGAGGAGGAAGTGTTTCCAAATAAGGGTTAGTTCTATAAATAATTTTTTAAGGAATAATTGCTGCTGGAAGCAGTCACAGTCCCAATTTATTAAGTAAACATTCCATCTCAAGACACACGAGCTTTTTGGACATTATTACCTTAAGCAATCCTCAAACTCTGTTAAGGAGTCACTGTCATTCCCATTTTACAAATGAGAAGATCAAAACTTGGAAAGGCTAGATGAGTTACCCAAGATTCCACAGCTGGCAAGTCAGGATTAGAATCAGACTTGTTCTGAAGTCTATCCAGAATCATAACCACCACCTTACCCACTCCCCTTTCTGTTGATTTGAGTAGGTGCCTCAGATGACCTAGAATCACAACAAAGCCCTCAGGCGTCTACCTTGCTAAATGTCTCACCCAACACGCGATGGGTGAGGGCTCCAGTAGAGCTCTTTTCGTTTTAGCTACCAATATCTCCATGTGGTTCTACATCTGCACTCAACTATGCCAAAGGTTGCTGCAGGTTCCTCCTTTTTCTTCTAAAGGAAAGAATCCTCTCTTGACTTTAGAAAGTCCACAGACTTCCAAAGTCCACAAGGTTATGCACCTTCACAAACAGGTGCATAACCTTAGAACATAGGGAAAAGCTTAAAATCATACTGACAAGAGTCGGGCTAAGGGAGGGATTATCTAAAACCCTGCACTGATGACACCATGGTGATGACTAAAAGGAGCTTCATGTTCTCTCACTGTCCAAATCTGAGGGGTTTTGCAATAAAAAATATGTAGCAGAAGCTATTGATACCAGAGAGGATGGGCCCAATTTCAAAGGCATCTCTCTGTGTAAGTTCCAGGAAAAATGTTAAGAAGGTCAATGAGCCCTTAACTGTCAATGAGTAGATACAGATTGATTTGTGAAAACTGAAGATGCTAAAATGAAATGGCTCTCATAAACTAAGCAAGAAAAGTTCAGAGCAAATAGAGAAAGTATTACTTCCCAAATTGTGAAGTTACTGCCCCTGTAGTTCTCTTACATTGCTTCTAAATTCATAAAATAACTTATTTCCGTTTTGAAAAATAAAATGAAATTGATGACACTCACTATACTTAAATACATAGGTATAAACACATAGGCTAAAATATCGTTTAAGAGCCAGTTAAGGTAATTTTTTTGATCTCCAAATGAAGGATCAAGATATATTCCAAATCTTTAAGGGTCATTCACCATGAGCCACCAGGCCCTCTGACCGCTTTCTTGGAATCTTCTATAGGGTTGGGACTCAGCTCCAGAGGCCCACTGACAGCAATTCCCTTCTGGTCAATGTGGATTACAATTTAATGGGGATGTGTAAGGGGGTGATGGTTCTTATTGGTGTGGATTCATGGAATCAATTTCCTGCTCTTGAAAGATGCTTCATGCACTGAAAAGTCAAAGAATTTGATTGAGGATACTTTGAACTTAAGTTTTAAATAACAACAGCAACAATAAACACTTATAGAAAACTTACTATGAGCCAAGTATGTTCTGAAGGGGATGGATAGATAGACACACAGATAGACATAGATCCTATAACAAAGTAAATGCTAATATTAGCTCTAATTTTACATAGACAAATAGAGAGTTCAAGTGATCTGCCCAACATTATACATCTACTAAGCGAGGCTGGGAATTGAATTCAGGAAGTCTGGATCCAGAGCCCACACTCGTAACGATCAAACAGCTTAGAGAGCTCAGACTGACACACATTTGAAATTGGAACTACATTAGCTTATTCGGACCTAATATTTAACAACTAGGAACATTTCTATACACTTGTGGTCTGATCCTTTCCATTCAAAATATTCTATCTGTCTAATCTTCTTACAACTATGCAGCTGAACTTGGTCCCATTGATCTTTTCATTCTAATATTGAAACTTGAGTGAAGTAGATGAATAGTTATTTCAGCACAAGACCTAATTCATCCAAGGCACACAGACCTGTCCTAATAATAACTCACTGGCCACTTATTATGTGCCAGGCACTTTACATACATTGCCTTATTTAATCCTGAAAGCAAATGTGTAAAGTAATTGCTATCATTCAACTTTAAAGATAAGGAAATTGAAGCAAGAGATGGTAGATATCTCGCCAAAAGTGACACAACTAGTAAAATGGTGGAGGCAGAAGTTGATCCCAGGGAGTCTGAATACAAAATTTAAACTCATATCAGCTACACTATACTGCCTAAATATTAATATTTAAGACAATGACTGCAATTGCCTTCTTTGAGAGAGACAATGAGACCAAGACAAAGAGAGAGAAAAAAAAATGTTTGCATAAAGTTGTAACCCTCTGTAATCCTCTGCCTTCCCTCTCGTGCATTTTGTAATTATTTGTTGATACCACCTGTATTATGGATTATCATTATTATCCCAGATCTGCATCTTGTCCTTGTGGTCCATGGGAAACACGTCCACAACTGAGGGCTGGAACAGCTCCTCAGTCACCATGTTCATTCTCCTGGGATTCACAGACCATCCAGAACTCCAGGCGCTCCTCTTCGTGACCTTCCTGGGCATCTATTTAGTGACTCTGGCCTGGAATCTGGCCCTCATCTTTCTGATCCAAAGTGATACCCATCTGCACACACCCATGTACTTCTTCCTCAGCAATCTGTCCTTCATTGACATCTGCTACTCTTCCGCAGTGGCTCCCAAAATGCTCACTGACTCCTTCCAGGAGCAGAAGACCATCTCATTCATGGGTTGTGCCACCCAGATTTTTTTCTTTGTTGGCCTGGGTCTAACCGAGTGCTTCCTCCTGACGGCCATGGCCTATGACCGACACGCAGCCATCTCCAGACCCCTTCGCTATACCACAATCATGTCCCAGGGCCTCTGCACACGCATGGTGGTTGGGGCCTATATCGGTGGCTTTCTGAGCTCCCTGATCCAGGCCAGCTCCATATTTCAACTCCATTTCTGCGGCCCCAACGTCATCAGTCACTTCTTCTGCGACCTTCCGCCAGTGCTGGCTCTGTCTTGCTCTGACACCTTCCTCAGTCAGGTGGTGAATTTCCTTGTGGTGGTTGCTGTCGGGGGGACATCATTCCTCATCCTCCTTATCTCCTATGGTTACATAGTGTCTGCTGTCCTGAAGATCCGCTCAGCGGAAGGCCGATGGAAAGCGTTTAACACATGTGCCTCACACCTCCTGGTGGTGACGCTGCTGTTTGGGACGGCCCTTTTTATGTACTTGCGACCCAGCTCCAGCTACTCACCTGGCAGGGACAAGGTAGTGTCTGTGTTCTATGCACTGGTGATCCCCATGCTGAACCCTCTCATCTACAGTTTGAGGAACAAAGAGATCAAGAATGCCCTGTGGAGGGTGTTGGAGAAGAAGAAAGTGTTTTTCTAGGCCAGGGGGAGAAACATATTTCTCCAAATTGCTGCAGACTTAAATGATCCAAGCCATCACCTCCACCTCTGCCTTAGGCGAGGGATACATTCAGTGCTCACATTTGAAAACAGAGACTCCTCCCTCCAGATGCCTCTTACGTTTCCTCATGATCACCTGCCTACTGACTGTGCCATGGATAGCCAGAAAGGGGAAGAAATTTCCTCAGCAAACCACCCCCCGCAAATAGCCTATTCTCATAATAATACCAGTAGCTTCCCTTTTTTGGACACTTAATATGTAGCAGACACAAAAGTTATTTAATTAAATACTCATTGCAGTGCTGCAATGCACACTGCACTATCCCTGTGCAGGAAGGAAACAAGGTCTCAGCAAGAAAAACTAAACTTGTGTGCTCAATCAAGGTCACACAAAAAGGAAGGGGCAGAACTCTGATCCACACTCAGATCTTCCTGACTCCAAATGCCCGGCACGACACTCGGCAAACAATAGAAATTCAATAAACATGAGATTATCTATGCTAATGAGTTTCGGGGGGCGAAGAGGGCAATATTTAAGATGATCAAGTGTTTATCCTGTTGTGTCTTCCAAACTCTCCATGTGTTTTCCTCCTGGACCACAAAGGAAAATCCCAACTTAGATCAACCCTGGAGAATCTAAGGCACTGACCACTGGGATGGAAATTAATTACATCTGTTTTTAGAAAACTCAAATTAGGAGGTGCTCTTTACCCCCCAGAGATTTATTAATTTATGAAGCTGTGAGTTTTGGATTTGGCGCACCTTCTTTCACAAAGATGTACTCTAGCAGTAAGTGTAGTGATTCATCTACAAAGATAGAAAACCGTCTCCCTAAACACACCCCTAACCATGGATTTGAAAACCCCGTCCCTACTGCCCAAAGCTGATGATGTTAACACGCACTAGAGAAGTGATTCTCATAGGTTGTAACCTCTCTGCAATCTCCTTTATCCCCTCACTCCAAGTGTGTACCCACAAACACACACTTCTAGTACGAGGAGGAATGGTAATTGTGAGCCCTGGTTGATTAGGCCAGCTTCAAATTCTCTCCCATCTCTTTACAGAGCTTCTTGGTATTGGAAGGAGCTACACATGCCTGATTAGACTCTATCCAAACCAGAATAAATCAAAATAGAAAGTAGTTAGAGTATAGACTGGCAAGGAGAAGCTGAGGGCAGTCAGTCGGCATTTGCTTTTTAAGTGTCTGGTATGTTCAGACTCTATTTATGGAGCCTCCAGGAACTGCAAGACCAAGAAAGATGAGAGGGACTTCTTTAGCATGTCTTCTACTCTAGTCTGTCTGCCATTCCATAAACTCAACCCAAATTCTCCCCTGTCCTCTTCTGCTGCTCTGATGGTATCCTCTCATCCTGACTCATGTTTGAGCCTTTGCTCCCAGGGAGAGAGAGAGGGAAAAAACAAGCTCCTGAAAAAGTTGTTTACTCTTGGACCCTGCCCAAGGAATAAGAAATAAGAAATCTAAAAAGTGTTCGTGAAGGAAGAGACACTGAGTGACACATATTCTAGGCATGAGGGAGGTTCTTAACCTCCGAACTTCACCTTATTTTCATGCGGATGCCTGGAATTCTACTGTCTGAAACTCACCTGTTAGTTTAATGTTTGTCTCCTCTTAAAATGGCAAACTTTCACTTTTAGGGAGGTTACTCTTTAAGTTTCATGAGTCATTTTACACAGTAAGGATCTGGGAGAGAAAGCTCAAAGCATCTGAAAAGTTAAAGGAAGAAGGCAACAGTGAACGAAGAAAGTTTCAGAGCAGCAGAGGACGCAGTCAGAGATAAACTTCACAGATACTACAGTCTGGCTCAAATTAGCCCTGGTTACGTAACATTGATATCAATTTGTGCCATTTCACTTTTATAGCCAAGACATCTGTCAAGCCCAAACTGGCACCCCAAATGGTCAGGCTCAAACTTAGCCACAGATTTTAAGACATTTTGAAAACAGTAAGAGTTAATTAACTAAGCTAGTATGTATAAAACATTCTGGGTCTTGCATACCAACAAAATCTTATCTGTTTTACTGGTTTTATATTATCAGCTAGTTGGAGATGGATCAATTCCCCAGAGGCCTTCCACCATTCCCTCACAATCTACATAAAGGAATTAACGTTCACTGAGTGCCTACTTTTTATGGAACATGTGCCAGAGACTTTATGGTTGCTGTTTTATTTAATCAGTTCAGTTTAACCATCAGCTCTTTGGGTCACCAGCTTGCTGACCCATATCTTGGGACTTGTCAGCCTCCAAATTGTGTGGCCAATTCCTTATAATAAGGTGTGCACATGAGAGAGAGAAAAAGAAAGAAATAGATAGGGTGATAGATAGATAGATGATAGATAGATAGAACTGATTCTGTTTCTCTGGAAAATCCTGACTAATACAATGTGGATGAATAATTAGGATATTCTACACATAGAATATCATATAGTAATAAATGTGACAAATTATAGCTACATGCAGCAACAAAGATTGACCTCACAAAAATACCATTAAATAAAAAATGCCAGCCACAAACTAATACTTACAATATAATCATGCACAAAATATTAAAAAATAGACAAAATTAACTATATTGTTTAGAAATGCATAAATGGTTAAACTAATGAAAGGCAAACAAGTGATCACCATAAAAGTCAGGATTGTGAGTGTCTGGGGGTAGGAGTGGGGATTGTGGTCCAAGTTTAACATTCTAGGGCTTCTGAAGTGCTAGCCATATGTCTTAGTCTGTTTTGTGTAGCTATAATGGGATACCTGAGGCTGGGTATTTTATAAAGAAAAAAGGGTTGATTTGGCTCAGGTTTCTTGATGGCTGGAAAGTTCACGATTGGGTATCTCATCTGTCGAAGGCCTCAGGCTGCTTCCACCTATGACAGGAGGCAAAGGGGACCCAGCACATGCAGAGATCACGTGGCAAGAGAGGAAGCAAGAGGGGGCTGGGGGCAGGGCCAGTCCCTTTTTAACAAACAGCTCTCATGGAACTAATAGGGTGAGAACTCACTCACCCCCAGGGAGGGCAGTAATCTACTCATGCGGGATCTGACCCCATGACCAAAACACCTCTCATTAGGCCCCACCTCCAACACTGGGGATCAAACTTCAGCATGAGGTTTGGAGGAAACAAACATGCAAACCATAACACCATGTTTCATTTCTGGACGATGGTTACATGGGATTTGTTCTATAATTATGCCTTATTTTGCTGTAAGTGAACTACAGTCTATAGTTTTTAAAAGGTTTTTTTAAGCCATCTAATATGAAAAATAAATGTTCTAAATACAACGATTAACAAGCAGACTGGGCCGGGCGCGGTGTCTCACGCCTATAATCCCAGCACTCTGGGAGGCCAAGGCAGGCGGATTGTTTCAGCTCAGGAGTTCGAGACCAGCCTGAGCAAGAGCGAGACCCTTTCTCTACTAAAAATAGAAAGAAATTAATTGGACAACTAAAAATATCTAGAAAAAATTAGCCGGGCATGGTGGCGCATGCCTGTAGTCCCAGCTACTCGGGAGGCTGAGGCAGGAGGATCACTTGAGCCCAGGAGTTTGAGGTTGCTGTGAGCTAGGCTGACGCCAAGGCACTCACTCTAGCCCGGGCAACACAGTGAGACTCTGTCTCGGAAAAAAAAAAAAATCTAAATATTCGCCATAAACACAACATTGAAAAAAGCAACATGATACTGGGAACCCATTAGCTGCTTAAGAAATACTTGTTGTAAATATGAACAACCGAAGAGGACACCATAGGGTGGAACAAACTAGAGGTGACTAATTTTCAATTATTTAAAATCAGGAAGATGGAGAAGTGCTTTAATAAGACCAAGATAGCTCGTTAGGTTTTTAATCACCAACTAATGATTCAGATTACATACTTCACTGGGTGAGACAACATGCTTAACTTGCACTGCGTAGAGTTCTTTCGAGGAAGGCAGAGCCGAAGACAAATATGGTGGTAAGACAGGAGTCTCTGTTCCAGACAAAAGCAATTCCTAAAATGCCACAAATAAATTCAAATTTCAGGATGGCAATTATAAAAATCTACTACATTATAAAAGTTCACTATGGTGCCAATTTACTTTCGATTACCAGAAAGCAACTTTGATGAACATCGAAGTTTTAAATACTGAACATCACAAAATGATTTTGTTGCAGTAGGATCAAAATGTGAAGATAAACAAAGATCTTTATATTCTTTTATTCCCCAATTAAAAAAAGTGTTTTGGGCAAAAATGCACGAATGTGTATAGAGTTACCTATATCTACAAATACACACATTCTACAATGATTAACAAATGGTTAAGAGTAATTGCTACTAATGAGTAGGACTAGGGTGTCTGAGGCACAGAATGGGGAACATATCCTTTTTTCACACATTTTTTTGGTATTTCATTTAAGACTAAGTACTTTACAATGTAATAAAAACTAATGTATGAAATGCTAACAGAAGATTTAAGTTAAAATTATCAAAAAGGTGTGCTCCATAAAAGCTAAAGAATACAAAGTTACGTGATTCCCAGAAGGATCACAGCACCTAGCAGCTGTTAAAAGCAAATACAAATAAAAACATGGGTATACATTTTTCTTTAAGTACCAGCAATATATTTTTAAAATATTATTTTTAGTCTTAAAGAATATGGTAATTATCTTAAGAAGTAAAACCATCATATTCAAATTTGTAGGTTAATTTGTTACTACTTAACATTTCCAAACTGGTGGCTAATCAAAAAACAAAACAAAAAAATATTCCGATCTAGGAAAGTTCAGCAAAAAGTGATTGTCCACTGTTGAATTTTACTAATTTGTTACAAGGTATTATAATGAGCATTTTACAATAAGCACACATTATTTTCAGGATTATCATTCACAGGAATGAAAATCTACTAATAAACTACAAAGTTTTATTCATTAAAACTCTTTGTGCACTGAAAAGCACAAGTGACAAAAGAAAAAACATACATTGGAGTTCATGAAAATTAAAAACTTTGGTGCTTAAAAGGACACTATCAAGAGAGTGAAAAGAGAACCTACAGAATGGGAGAAAATATTTGCAATCATATCTGATAAGGGACTTGCATATAGATGATATAAAGAATTCTTATAACTCAACAATAAAGAGATAAATAACCCAACTATAAATGGACAGTAGATAGGAAGAGATTTCTCCAAAGAAAATATACAGATAGCCAATAACCCACGTGAAAAGATGCTCGACATTACCAATCATCAGGCAAATGCATATGAAAACCACAATGATACACCACTTCACATATATCCTAGGATGGCTAGAGATTCCTAGGATGGTGGCCTGGTGAGGAGGGACCCTCACACGCTACTAGCGCAAATGCAACATGGTGCAGTCACTCTAGGGAAGCCTTGGAGTTCCTTAGATTGTTAAACACAGTTACCGTAAGATTCAGTGATTCCACTCCCAGACATATGCACAAGAGAAGGGAAAATGTTGCTCTATGAATTAGTGTTAAACGTGTTTTGGGGACAGGATTTGTCTTAGGAGTTTTTGCAGAGCTTTGCTCTGCAAAAATATGTGAACGTGTTGGTTTGCACTTCAAATGCTGTTACACTGGAAGGGCGTCTCTGAAAGGCAGTAGCGGCTGTATCCCACGAGGCGCCGCGTTTCTCAGACCTAAAGAATTGGATTCGCTTTGTAAAGCACAAGTGAATCTGTTAAAAACTATAGGCTGAGAGCTGA